>JASANX010000954.1:0-58895 GCA_030849745.1 Trypanosoma scelopori | reverse complement strand
AACTGTAGCGCATATATGTCAGACCTCGTGTGTGTGTGTTTGATTCTCCTACTAGGATGGTAACATCTTCGTAAGTGGACCTAGTTTTTTTTTAAATTACAAGCTTGCGAAAAGAATCTGCAACGAGATGCGGGGTTAATAAACTCAGGAGCTTTTTTTTTTTTTTTTTCGGGTCCTCGCCGATGCCTCTCTTTGTTCCTTTGCTTCACTTTTTAGTCTTAATTATCGTAAGAAATAACCTTGGGTAAGTTTTAAAGGAAAAGAGTGTTTCTTTCTTTCTTTTAGAAGGATGGCTGTCATCGCATTCACACCCGCTGAGTGATGGACAAGTTATTGGCTGAAAGAAGTTTGTCGATGTGGCGCTGTCGCGTTGGGGGATGAGTGCTTGCGGAAGCTGAGTTCCACTCCGCCCATGGAGGCTTTTGGGCCATTGCGGATATGGTGGTGGTGGCGGTGTCACGGTTTTTTTATACGCCGCAGCCAACTTTGGGGATCCGTCTAGCGCTCTTTTTTATTACTTTCCCTAAAAGCAGTCCGTCGGCGGTTATCGGCGATAAATGGAGGCACAGTGGTGGAAATGTTTTTGTCAGCGATGCGCTGGGGGAATTCCCCATGCAAACTCAATTGCTTGCGGATGGTCGAAGGAACATCATGACGCATTTGGGAGGAGTCCACCGCCGCTTTGATCCCGGACGCGTCTCTGCATGGCTGGGGCGCCATTTGCCTTCCGGACTGCGACTGAAGTTGAGGTGGCAGGAGGGCGATGCACGACATGATCGTGCAGGAGGAAGCGAGTGCCGTACGCCTCGGTTTGTTTGCCTCTCGAGGATCGGTTGCACACGTCGGTGTGAGGATCGTCATCATCGACAACACATCTCTACAGGGCGCGGCACAAAAAAAAAAAAAATTAGCAAAAAATATTACGCCGCGACACGGGAATTGAAACACATTTCCGCTTTTCTGGACACACGCGTGGGAGAGATGCGGGCGACGTTTTCTTGCGTGCGGTCTGGCGATAACCCTTCGGATGGTTTGCCGCGTGTGGCTGCCGTCACGGCAACGGACTTGGCGAAGGGGAGCGGTAGACGATCCTTCAGTGGAGGAGGACCCGAAAGAAAGAAAAAAAGAGTCACTTTGCAAGTAGACCTCATTGCCCTTTCTTCCTTCTTGTTTTCTTTTGAACCATGATTGATCCCATTTGAATCGGGCGAGTGCAGGAGCCCAACGCTCGCCGGCAAAACGCGGTGCACTTCTGCCCCCTCGGGATTTGGGGGGGGGGGGGGCTGACCGCATCAAGACAACATATTCCGTTGTTGTTTTTCCGTCTGAGAGTTTGCGGTAGGAATGGAGTGCCACCTGACTGTTTATTTGTGCCGCTGATCAATTCTAAAATACCCCCTTCTTTTCTCGTATTTATGCGGTAAAAAGACAAGAAAAAAAAAAAAAACGCTCGTCGTAAAGTGTTGGTGTTGGCGAAAACCCGCTCAAGTACCCCACGCACACTTCCGCCTCCCGTGCGAGGCGGTCTAAAAGAGGCCTTCAGCACTTCTCTTTTCGTCAGTATTTGATACGATAAATTGGGAGGCGGCCGTGTAATGAATTTCATGTGGTTTTGCATCTGCTCCTGACGAGAGAATAGTGTGAATCTTCAAACGATTGTACAAAATATGTAGCTTTACCTTCTCTCTTGTACATCTGTTTCTTTGTTTGTTTGTTTGTTTGTTTGTGCTACAATGACGGAAAAGAAAGGAACAATAAATATTTATACTTATATATATATATATATATATATATATTTTTTTGGCAACTTGGGGAAGTTAGCGTTACTATTCGGTTTGTTCATTTGGCTCGTATATCTCTCTGCGTGTCTGCTGTGACCGAATTGCGGAAGGTGCACCACGAGGAGGAGGAGGAGGGGCGAATGGTGAAGGGTAACTTTCCTTTTACTTCTTTTTTTCCTTTTGCAGATCTGCAGCGAAGTCTCATTGGTGGGAGGGAGGGAACTGAAAGAGAAGGTGTGGGAAAAGCCAGAAGACGGAAAAGGGGAAAGAAGTGTGGAGACAGGGGACGCGAGCCATTAATCACAATCGACGACCCTGCACAGATACATCTATCTATGCACACGCATATGCACACGAGGTGCGATTCCACATCTGAGTGTTGCGATTCTCTGCTTGGAAACGACTCTTGCCTCACTTGCTTTTTTTTTTTCCCCCTCTCTCTCTCTTTGCTTTCACGCTGTGTGTGCTTCTCGGGGTCGTTGTGTGTGTACTTGCGTTTGTGTTTCTACGCAGCAGAGTCAAAGAAGAATCACTTGTATGTTTTCTTTAGGTGTGGTAGAGCGCTCCTGGGACGAAGAGGGTGGGTGTTTGCAGCAGCAGCAGCAGCAGCCGCAGCAACAACAACAGCAACAACAGCAGCAGCAGCAACAACAGCAACGGCAATCCCCCCCGGTGGGAAGCATGAGCACTGACTACGGGATGGGGTCTGGCGCTGCCATGTCGTTTGCGCCGCACCTGCGAAGCAATTTCATTGGATCCGGGGAGCGGCAACGGTCGCCAGTATTCACCGGCGGTACTCCCCCGCCAGCACGGTCATCTGCATCCCCCTGGTCACGCTACACCGCGATGGACTTTGAACTTCTCCTGCACGAGGGCAAGCAGCCAACCGATGAAATGCGCCGATCACTGGCGTATGTGAAGTGGTACAACAGCAAAAGGATGCATGACACTCGCCTTCCGCCTCCGCTCACGGACTTCCGCTATGAAGCGAGGGACGCTGTTGAGGCCCCATGGGATGCAGCATCTGTTTCCCGCATGTCGAGCCAGTTGCCCTCTGCCACTGGAGGGAGCGTGTTGGAATCGAAGAGCAATTTTCGGTTAGAACTCGACGCAAAGAACCTGCAGCAGGCGCACGAGCAACAAAGCTTTAATCCTTATGCCGCTGGCTTTCAACAAGGTGATGAAAACTTACTGAGCCCAGGGACACAGTTCTTCGGGGCGTATGCGCCAACACCGCTAGCTACCATGGCGACACCCAATACTTTGCGTGCGTACGCCCACTCTCGTATGGGTGTGCAACACCGCAACGATGGCGCTAACAACCGCGAGTCATCACAGATCATGACACATGTACCAAACCATGGCCTTTATAATCCTGAATGGGGTGCATCTGGCGATTTCACTACTGGAACGACTGTGATGCCCAACATGAGCCAGCAATACTACACACAGGAGCCTTTGAACCCATTTGACTACTATACTGATTCTGCAGTGGCCGGTTACTACAATGCAGCTGCAGCTGGAGTAGCGGAGGCGACGCAGATGCAATCGGCACTCCTGGCGATAGGCTCTGGGACTGAGGTGGGCATGATGCGTGGCGGCGGAGGCGGAGGCGGAGGCGGAGGCGGACGAGGTAGGCGAGGTGGCGGAGGCGGCAGAGGGCGTGGTGGGGGCGGCAGCGGTGTTGGTGGTGGTGGAAAATGGAATGTCGGTGGCGGCAAATCGGGAGGTCGCGGTAGCACCCACCGCGAGCCAATGCAACCGTGTTCTGAAATCCTCGAACAGTTCCGTGCAGACGCTATGAATGGTACAATCAGCCACTGGCGCATCGGCCACATTAACGGCAATGCTGTTGAGTTTGCACAGGATCAAGAGGGTAGTCGCTTTATCCAGCGAGCCGTGGACACTGCCACACATGATGAAGTTGATTCCTTGTTCCGTGAGATCTTCGAGTCTCCTCTTGACTTGGTAACGGACATCTTTGGCAACTACGTGCTGCAGAAACTTCTTGAGATAGGTAACGCGCGCCAACTTGCCTATGCGGCTACGCGTTTGCAAAACAATGTGGTATCCCTCACTCTCCAGACGTACGGCTGCCGTGTGATCCAGAAGTGCATTGAGGTGATGCCCCCCGAAGGTCTTGACATTATCCTTGCAGAATTAAAGGGAAATGTGGCGAAGTGCATTCAAGACCAAAACGGGAATCATGTTGTGCAAAAGTGTGTAGAAGTAATTCCACAGCGTTGTGGCTTCATCGTGTCAGCCTTTACCGGGCGTGTGATGGAGCTAGCGACCCACGCATACGGCTGCCGTGTGATTCAGTGCATTATGGAGCACTGTCCGGATCAGGAGGAGGCCATTTTCTCGGAGTTGCTTCAGTGCGTGGACACCTTGGCAAGGGATCAGTACGGCAATTATGTCATTCAGCACGTATTGCAGCACGTTAAGGATGAGAATAAGGTGACCCGCATCTTCAATGCCCTCAAACAGAATTTCTATGAGTTCAGCAAGCAAAAGTTTGCCTCCAACGTCATGGAGAAGATCTTTGTCCGCGCAAGCCCACAACAGCGGATGGAGCTTGTTCACATGCTTTGCTCCCCTATCCAGGGCCTCGAGGAGCTGCCAGTGGAGGTGTTAAGCTTCAAGCGCACTGTCCCAACAAAGAAGGAGGTGGTGGAGAAGGGTCGTAGCGATCATGTCAAAAAGGGCCGGCGCGATAGGGAGCGGGAGCGTGAAAAGGAGAATGCTGGTGGATTGGTGGTGGAATTACGGTCTGCGGGCATGGAGCCTCCAAGCATGCTGTGCCTGATGATGCAAAACCCCTTTGCCAACTATGTTGTGCAACGTGTGCTCGACGCTGCAGATATAGAACAATACTGGAGCCTCATTGACAACATCCAAAAATTCCTCGTGCCCATCAGCACGTACATGTACGGTGCACCAATTGTGCAACGCCTGGCCCGACGTGAATTGGTGAAGGCTCCTGAAGACGTTGTTTTCAACCTCTCCGCGGCCGGTCCGGTTCCGGGCGGGAAAGGCGGTTATCCCCACCATCGTAAGGATGGCCGTGACCACGATGAGAATGAGTAATCCCATTCCTTTACTATCATTTCTCCTTCGGATGATGAGGAGAGGAGGATGTGTTGGTGGTGGTGTGGTGACTCCTGCAGTGCGCAGACGCACGCAAAAATTCTCCGAGTTATTGCTTTGCTTTTGTTTGTTTGTGTGTTTGTTTGTTTGTTTGTGTGTGTGTGTGTGTGTGTGTTCTCTCTGCTTGGTGACGTGCAATGCTCCTTGGAAACAAGGAGATTATATATATATATATATATATATATATATATATATAATGTGCAGTATGGTGGACGTACACACGTGACCAGTGGCGTTGCCGAAGGATCTGCAAAACGAGAGGGGAACACTAACAAGAGCGGCGGTAAAAGAGAAAACAGCAGAAAAAAAACAAAAGGGAGGGAGGGGGAGAAGTGAAAAGAAAACAGAAAAGGGAAGCAAACAAACAAAAAAAAAGGGGGGGTGGGTGGGGGAGGATCCCCTCTGGTGCCGCGCCACGACGAAAGAGGGAACGAATGATGAATGGAAGAGCCGAGCAGGGGAAGGCGGGGAAGAGACGAAGGGGATGTGTGGGGCAAAACATCCACGTGCTGGTGACTGAAAGTGGAGAGGGTTGTCGGTGCATATCTTTTCTTTCGCTTCATTCGTCTGCCAATGCACATTCATTCCCGTTACGGCGAGACACGTGAACGTATGTTTTCTTCCTCCTTCTTCTCCTCCTCCTCCTTCATTCCGTGTTCCTCTCCACTTCCCCACCTTCATCCCAACACACAAATACACGCGCATGCATGCATGCGCATACACACCGCTGTACGTGTACGAAACTTTTTGTCGGTGGGGGAAAAGGGGGTGGGTGGTGGTGGGGGAAACCGGAGGAAAAAAAAAAATGGAGACGGAACGATGCAGCGGCAATGCACTGTCACCTGCAGCCATCATCGCAACCATGTACACCAACTATCTCTGTCTCCTTATTGTCCGAGTGTCTGTCTCACTGTGTTTCCTGCTTCTCATGTAAACAAGATCGCTTTGTTTCGTCACGGTGCTGTGGAGATTCACTTCATGCTTTTCCCCCCTCCCCTCTTCTTCCCCCATTTTTTTTTGTTGTTGTTGTTGTTGTTTTTTTGGTCTTCGCGGTTTGTTTGTTGGCGCTTCATTGTGATATTTGGTGGTGCCGCCGCCGTCGTCGTTGTTGTCGTCGTCGTCTACTCTTTTTTTTTGTCTTCTGCCGCTGCCGCCGCCGCCGCCGTTGTTGTTGTTGTTGTTTTGGGCAAACAAGAAGATTTATGTTGATTTCATTGAAATCACACACGAACCCCTCCACTCAGTAAAAGAAAATACAATTTCACATTGTATATATATATATATATATACATAATAAATAATAAAACGAAGAAATTAGATATATTTATTTATATTATTTGGGGCCTTTTCTTAAAATCAGCAGCAGCAGCAACAACGGAGGAGGGGGAGGAGGTGGTGGTGGTGGTGGTTGGGGTGGAGGGAAAAAAAAAAAAAAGGCAATGACCCAATCAAACAAGCGGTCAATTGCAAATATACGCATATATAGAAGAGCGGATGAATGGAAAGGCAAAGTCCGAGACTGTGATGCGGATGCGGGTAAGGCTGAAAGAAAAAAAAAAAAAATTTTTTTTTAATTTCCCACACACGTAACATCACAACCCCGCTTGTTCACTTATGTAACAGCGAGAGGAGCAACAACGTGAACAACAAGGCGGGGTGGGGAGAAGAAGAAAAGGGGGAATTATATATATATATATATATATATATATAACGCAATATATGCACATTCGCACATGTACACATGCGTCGTGAGGGGAAGAAGTGTGTGTCTGCATGACTGTCTCTCTCTCTCTGTACCTCCGTGTGGGTCTGGCTATATGCACACATACAGCAGGATGAGGGCATTGGATGGGGGCATTGGATGGGCAGAAGGACGCGTGGGGGGAGAGAGAGAGAGGTGGGGGAATGGTGCGAGAAGGACAAAATCATCCAACCACAACCCCCTCCCTCCACTCCCTGTCTGCACTTCCATTTCCTTTCCGAGGAGCGGGAAGCGTGAATTTATATCCATTACACCTAAACAAACGAGAAGAACCGACCAAATAACAAGAAAGGAGTAGGGGCTGGGGAGAAGAAGAAAGAAAAAAAAAGGCGTGCAGGAGGAATTTGATGGGGGGATCAGATGTTTAGGAAAGAAGTAAGCCAAGGGGCGGAGAGGGGGGGGGGGAAAGAGGAAACTATCCATCCATCCTTTTGTGTGTATGTGTGTGGTCCTGGGGAGTGAGTGAGTGAGAAGATGAGCATAGAACGGAATTGGGGTGATGATAAGGTGAAATGCACCGGTCGGCTTTTCACTGCTTCATCCGACACAATCTCCCCACCTCCAACTCCAACCCAAGAGCCACAACGGCGATCAAGACGAGACCAACACCGAGTTGTGCGAGAGGGATCGTACAAGAGAGAGGGCGTGCGCCAGAGCAAAGGGAAGGGTAGTGGAAGATGTAGGAATAAAACGAGCAAAGGAGGTGGGTGTAAGTGACTAAAGAAGAAAACAAACAAGAAAAAGATGGACGGGGAGAGATGACGGAGAGAGTGTGTGTGCGTGTGTGTGTGAGGGCACAAGGAGAGAAAAGGCCGCTCAGTGAAACGGAGGAGGAGGAGGGTGGGAAATTATTTCAAACGGCAGTAAAGGCAGAAGATGCCGCAAGGCACAGAACGAAGCAACACGCCACTTTTATGTATGGATCAACAACAAGCAAGATACAAAAATCTGGTTGTTTCTTTTTCTTTTTTCTTTCGGCTGTTGTTTTTGTTCTTTTCTCTTTTTTTTTTTTGTGTGTGTGTGTGTGCCCTCCTCCTCCTCCTCCTCCTGTTGTTTGTTGTTGTTTTGATCTGTGTGTTTTGTTTGTTTCTTCTCTTTTTTTTTTTTTTTTTTTGGGTGTCTCTCTGTGTGTGTCTGTGTGTGTTGTACCTTTTTGGCCCTTCTTTCATTCTTCAGCTGTTGTTTCTTCTGTTTTGTGTTTTGTTGATTCCCTTCTTTTGTTGTTGTTTTGGTGGAGAGAGAGAGAGAGAGAGTGAGAGTGAAGGCTGCCCTCCTCTTCCTGTTCTTTTTTTTTTTTCTTGTTGTTGTTGTTCTCCTCTTCATCTCTGCGTGCTTGTGTGTGTGTGTGTGTGTGTGAACGGCGGGGTGGGGGTCTGTCAATAACACGTTGTGTTTTCGCACATGTCTGGACCATACACCGTCTCATCCTCCCACTTCGCCTCCAGCGAGGGGGGTGCAGCGGGGCGTCGGGGGAGGGACATAGAGTTACTCGGCAATGTAATGAGTACAGTATGAGGCGTGGGAGAGGGGGGTTGGGGGTTGGTGGGGAGCCGATGATGAGGTGCGAGGGGAGAGTGATGAACACGAAGAGTACAACAGCAACAACAAGTGGGGTGCAACAAAAAAGAAAAAAAAAAGGAGGGTGCGAGTGCTAAGCATTGGCACGGGCGAATGCAAGTCGTGGGGGAGGGCGATGCGGACGGAACGTGGCGGTGGAGGGGTGGAGAAACCACGCGGCGGGTTTCGTCGTTCTTTTGTTCGTTTGTTTGTTGTTTTTCTTCTCTCGCTGTTTTTTTTTTTTTTTTCTTCTGTACTTCATCATACGTCCACCCACCCGCCCCGCCGCCCACCGCCTGCCTGCGGTTCCGGTTGTTGGCTTCGTCATTCTCTCGCTTATGTTCCCCCCACCCTCCTCCCGTGGAGAAACCGCCATCAAACGGAGCGACGACGACGACGAGCAGGAGGAGGAGGAGGAGGAGGAGGAGAAAATGATTGTAACAATTTCGGAATGCAGGCATTAATGCATTTTTAAACAAACAAACCCAAGAAGAGCAAAAAAAAAAAAAAGAAGGAAGGGGGCAAATGAGGAGGAGGGAAAACTTATTTGTGTGAAATGGCTTCATGAAATGCATCGATGTAGAGGAGCGTGCGTGCGTGAAATAGCCGCTGGCCACCGTGGCAGTAAAGTGAGATGTGTCCTGCGCTTTTTTCTCTTCTTTTCTTTTCTTTTTGTACACCTCTTTTTATTGCTGCTGGGCAAAACATGATGATGATGATGATGATGATGATGGTGGTGGTGGTGGTGGTGGAATTTTGCTGTTCTTTGGTTCTCTTCACCACCGCCCACTCTTCGCTGCCGTCCACAAAACAAACAGACGCACCAAAGCGGAAGAGAACAACAAAAAAGGAATTTATATTTATATTTAGATGTATGCCCCTCCCCCTCCCAACGCGCGCGTCCGTGTGTGTGTGTGTGTGAGTGTGTGAACGCGTGTTGAAATGTACGAGCAGAGGCCGGGGTGAGGCTGAGGGAATATCTCTTCTTTTTTGTGGTTTTTTTTTTTTTGTTTTTGTTTTCTTTGCGGTTGTTTTGTCGTTTCGTCGTTTCATCCTTTTGGCCCCCACACGCACACGCACACGCGCGCACACTCCTTCCCTCCGCCCCTCTCGTCCGTGCGTGCGCGCGCGCGCGCGCCTCCTCTTCCCCGAGGAATGAAAAAAAAATATATATATATTAAAAAGCCACAAACAAACGAACAATAAAGGAAGAAGGAAAAAAAAAACGAAGAAAGAGAGCGTCATCATCATAAAATGGATCCCCACTGCTGCAACGGCATCATCCCACACAACACACAAACATACAACACCACCACCACCACCGCAATAAACATCCCAACACACAAACACGCACGCCGATGCGTATATATATATATATATATATATACGGTGTTGTGCCGCAAATTGGTTTCTTCTTCTTTTCTTTGCTTACGCATTTGTTTTTGTTTTCGTGTTTTTTTTTTTTTTGTGTGTGTGTGTGCGTCTACCGCATTCCTTCCACCACCGGTGGTGATGGTAATGGGCGAAAGGCAGCAGGGACTGGGAGGGAGAGTGTGTGTGTGTGTGTCGGTGAGACGGGGTGGTGGGAGCAAAGCGAAAGGATGGAGGGGGTGGGGGGTGAGTGCTACACGGAACGAAATTGCAGTAAGGCCGCTCAACGCTTCCTTCAACAAAGAACGAACGAACAAATGAGAGGGGGGGGGGAAAAAAAAGAGGCAGGCAGAAGACGTGTTAATACCAACAATGCAGCAGCAGCAGCAGATGGTGGTGGTGAGAGCGGGCCGAGTAGTGCAGCTTCCGCCTCTGCTTGTGGATCATCTCACTGCCGCTGCTGCTCTCGTTGTTGGTATTCACACGCACACATCCAAACACCCATCGCACCTTCTCTTCCATGCACCGTTTTTTTTTTTTTTTTTTTTTTCCTTTTGGCTTTGTTGTTGTTGTTGTTGTTTGTCCTCCACCTTCTTTTGTTTTTGTTGTTTTGTTGGCTTGTTTCTCTCTTCCTTTTTTTTTTTTGTTTGTTTGTTTGTTTGTGTGTTTTCCTTTCCGCCCGTCTCTCTGCCGTTCCTTCCCTGCTGTTCTCGTTGTTGTTGTTGTTCGTCTTGTTTCGTGCGCTTTTCTCTTTTTTTTTTTTCTTCTGTTTGTTTGTTTGTTTTTAAACTCACCCGCCCGCCCGCCCGCCCACATGAATGAATGAATGAATGGGCCTCAATTCAGGTGCACTTGTTGAACAAATCCAGAGAAGAAAATAAGGAAGCAAAGACACCAAAATGTTTTTTTTTAATTTTTTTATAAAACAACACGCAAAAAAAAAAAAGATATTTCATATATATATATATATATATATACATACATGTGTGTGTGTGTGTGTGACGACGGAAAGCGAGATGGAGAGGTGGCGGTGGAAGAAAGAAGAGACAGTTGTCCTGCAAGTTTTTATAACTAGATCCCTCCCTGTTGGTTGGCACAGACCTCGGAAGAACGTCAACGTCTTGCATTGCGCACACATGACGACCCCCCCCCCCCCAAACTCCCCCCCAAACTCCGTGTGTTTGCGTGCGCAGTGCTGATATCTTCTCTGCTTCTTGTTTCTTTTCTTCTTGACATATTCGCTCCCACACACACACACAAAAAAAAAAAAAACGCGAAGGGGAGGGCGAAGTATCATCACGATTACGCAGCAAAAACACACACACAGAAAAAGAAAAAAAAAGAAATTTTTTTGGGGGGGGTTTTGTTACTGAAAGGGGAGAATGTTTGCTCGTCGCGCACTTATCGGGGGGATTACGGCGCCGAGGTCTACGTTTGCTCTTCGGCACACCAGTAGTGGGTGCTGCAGCAGCAGCAACGCAGCTCTGCTGTGTAACAAGCGTGCTGCTTCACAGCTGGTGGCAAACCTTGCCGCTCACTCGGTGCAGGTTTCATCGTGTGCTTCACTCGGCACACTGTTATATTCCCCGTTGGGAACCGCAATGTTGATTCTTTTAGCATATAATGTGGTGGTCATTGGAACGAAGCAGTTGATCTACACGATGGAGATCACAGGCAAGGACTACGTGCAGGACCAGCAGCTGCACGTGATAATGAAGTACGGTATACTCTGTTGTGCCCTGCTCGCGATGGAGGCTCTCTTCGTCGAGGTGTGAAGTTGTTCGCTCGCTCTTTCTTTCTTTCTTTCTCCTCTCTTCCTCTGTGAATGTGTGTGTATTGTGGTAATGATGAACATCGCATTTACGATGACTGTTGCAGGAGGGAGGGAGGAAGGAGGGGTGGACAGATGGATAAATGAGTGGAACCTCACGTTTTATGGCCCTGAAAGGGGAAACCGGGAAGCAGCAGCAATGAAGAAGAAGAAAACGGTGGCAAAATGGACTTGTTCCGTCTGCATGTGAGGTGGAAACAGAAGGTCTCTTCGTACTTTTTTTTTTTTATCACTTGCATATTTGACTGCACTGAGTCTCCGGTGGATTCCCCCGTTGCACCCAAGTCCAGCCTTTTTTGTTTGTTTGTTTGAAAAACAAAGGTTGTTTGCTGCTGCTGCTGCTGCTGCTGTGCAAAGGTAGCTTGGAGCAGGAGGCGAAGGTGGACGAGAAGAAAAGGAGAAGGGATGCGCAGGAATCAGACAGGCCCATCCGATGACGAGGAGGACGAGGAGTGGGATGAGGAGGACGTGAATGAGTACGAGGAAAGCGCTGTAGCCAAGCGCGGCAAGGGGAATAACGATGCCGTAGATGAAGAGGAGGAGGCGGAGGAGGAGGAGGAGGAGGAGGGTGGCGACGGCAAAAGCCTGGATGGGGGGAAGGCGGAGAAGGCCAGGGGTTGCGATGAAAACTTGCCCCCTTGCAAACCTGCTGTGGCGGAGATTCTCCTCCCGCTCCCTGGCCATGGCGGGGAGAAGATTGCCGTGAGCGTCAGGCTCTCCGCCGTGGCGCCCCTTCCCACCGCCAAGAAGAAGCGGGTGCATTTTGGTGGGGAGGAAGAGGAAAATGATGAGGATCTCGAGGAGACGGAGGAGGCGGAGGAGGAGGATGAGGAAGACGGTGATGGTGTGCAGCAGAGACGGCGGCAGCAACCGAAGGGACAGTGCCCGCCGTGGCTTCCTTACCTGCTCAACGACGATGTCTTTTATTGGGAACGCACGTTGCAGATGATGTACGGATATGCCGCGGCACCGCCGTCGGATGAGGGAAGCAAGAACGATCAGCACAATGAAGTGGCACCAAATGCATCTGCGCCCGGCAGACAGAAAGACGAAGACGAGGGAGAAGACGAAGACGAGGGGAAAGACAGCGACGACAACGACGACGACAATGAAGACAACGAAGACATGACAGATGACATGAACCTCTCGAGCACCAGGCGACGCATTAATTCAGAAAGAGCCATGGTGCCGTCATCCATCGAGGATGACGCGCAGGCCGCTGCATTGACGAATAGAATCTCGTTAAGATCCACGATTCAGAAGCTGCCACCGTCGATCGTGTTGCGTTTTCCTGATGCGCACCTTCTCTTCTTTATTGTTCGTGCGGCGAATGGAAAGAAGTGGTACTTGCTCGATAATCTTCCGCCGCAGCGCAAGCGTAAAACTGGTGCCGCGAAGAAAGGGAAGAGAACGAAGCTCACAATGGGAGTGGAGGACGACGATGATGAAGAAGAAGAAGGCGAGGAGGAGGAGGAAGATGATGAAGAAGAAGATGATGATGAAAAACAGGAGGGTAGCGACGAGCAAGACAAGGCAGAGGACGAAAATCATGGTAATGGTGGTGATGCTGGTGTGCCGAGTGCAGAGCACCTGGACATGGGATCTGTCATCTGCATTGATGGACTGATGCTCGCCGCACTGCAGAGCTCTACCGCACTGCGCTGCTGCCTCTCACAGCGTGAGGCTGTCTCTCTCGCATGCATCGAGAAGTGGTTGTACATGGACCTGCAGGCTGCGCTGCCTCTGTTTTCCACGATTCATCGCATGATGCTCTCGGTTCATGCGAATGTAAAGCCGCGGCTGCCGTATCAACTCCCTGCTACCGTGATGGACTTCAATCTATTTTTCACGCCAGCGTATCTCAACCATCGCATCGCTGCGTATCCGAGGTTGCAGATCAACATCGTCACAGTGGATTCGCTGGGTAGTCTTGATAAGGATGATGCTCTGTTTCTTGGAGAGAAACGGGGCATTGAGACGATGGAGGCTCTGCTCAAGGTGAACATGCTGCCATCAAAGCTCATCTGCCTGCGGCACTTGAGTTCGGTGTTGGGGATTCGTCTACTGCTTTGGTTGCTCATGGAGATGCCAAATGAACTCCTTGCAGCGTGGGCTGCAGGTGACGATGGTAGTGGCAGCAAAAGTAGGATGGGTGAAGGTGGTGATGATGCTGTTGGTGGGAATGCTGCTGCTGCTGATGATGATGATGATGATGATGATGACGTGGAGGAGGAAGAAGAGGAGGATGGGAGGCGAGACGTGTTTGACAGTCGCGCGGTAGCATCCGATTTCATGCAGCGCGTGTCAGAGGAATCCGAGGGAAGGGAGGAGTGGGAGACGTCCAGATTTGTTCCATCCCCTTTTCTGCTTGCTGTTGTTTTGGAGATTCGCCGTCGCCAACTGCGTGAGGAGGAGGGGGAGGCTCCGTCACGGTTTACTCTGATGGAGTGCATTGGCCGTGCGCTGCTGCAGCGTGTGGAGGATAACAAGCAGCGGAAGGACCCACTTGTGGTGCCCGAATTTTCGCTGATCCCAACGGAGTGCTCTGCGGGTCAGGCGTTGTCGACGACGTCGACAAGAGCAACAACCGCGTCCTCGTCAATTCGACAAAAACTGTACCAGAGCGACCTTGTCATGCTTGCACTAGTGCTGTTCAGTACGCAGGTGAAGCGTGCCGTGCACAGTTCCAGCCGGAAAACGATGAAATCGCTAACGGTACGATCGCGCAGAGGTCTGTCCATCGGCCTCCCCGACGCGCACCACGAACTGTTCCATTATCTCCTGCGCAAGAAGGCGGAGAAGGTCCGAACCCCAATGGAGTTGGCAGAGTCAGGTTACTTTCGTCTCCTTTATTTGTCTCTGTTGCGTTTTAAGAGCACCTGCTCCGTGCATCTACTTTTGTCTATGACTCCGCTGTTCACGCTGCTCGGACCCCACGACCGCTGTCCATTTGGTGAGCTTCTGCGGGCGTGGATCATTGATCGCGATCCGGTGAACATTGAACATCTCGAGCTCTTTATTGACACTTTCTGGAACGAATTACACTACCGCTGTCACGAGGAACACTTTGATGAAGCCACGCTATCAAGGGCCCGCACGCTGTTGTTGCTTGACAGGATGCAGGAGCGCCGCAAGGCGTACGTCTACACACTTCAGCAGCTGTGCTCCCCATCACGAGGGACTAATGAGGTGACGTCCTCAAAGGGCTTGTCAGCCGGGGATATGTTTGGCAGTGGTGTCATGCGCGAGTACACGGATGAGTGGCGCCAGAAAATGGAGCGTGTTCGGGTAATGTTCGATTCGCTCTCGATGGCACCGCGGACGTATTTGACGCCAGAAACGCTTCACTCGTTGCTATTCAATGTGCGTTTCCGAAGCGCACTCGCTGTGCATTACTTGATGGTCTGCTGTCGCGTGGTAACAGTGCATGCGAACCCATTGAGGGAAGTGGATGTGCCGGCGATGGAGTACGCATTGCACTGTGGTGACCAGCTCGCTGTCGACATGCTGCTAACCATTGGGATGAGTCTGCGCGACCCCCTTCAACTGGGAAATGTGGTCGGGGATGCATGGGTCTGCGAGGCGTTTGCACCAAGAGAAGTTTCCTCCATGCTGGGGAAATGGAAACAAGGGGTGGAGAAACGGGAGGTGGACCCCTCGCTGCACTACGGGATACTTCGCTCGGTGCCAGCCGTATCATGAGCTGCACCCGGAAATGATGGAACGATGAGGGGGAAAAAGGGGGGCGGTGGGTGAGGGAAGGATGGAAATAAGGTGCAATGTATAGAAGCAAACAATGGTGGGGGTTGCGGCACATGTACAGGGGATGGTGGAGGAGGCGAGCCCACTCGCGCAACACTCTTCTTGCTATATTTTTGTTGGTTTCATTTATTTGTTTTGTTCGTTGTGTTTGTTTGGTTTGGTTGTGTGTGTGTGTGTGTGTGCGAGGATACGTGCCCTCTCCCCATGCTGCCTCTTCGTTGGTGTGCTTGGCGTGAAATGTGCTACTATGGATTGCCGTGATCCGAATGTCCGTGCGTATTTTTGCTCCCTACATCTCATCCACACACACACACACACACACACACACACACACTTCACATTGAAGGTGGACTCCACTGTGCTCCGTTAGCGACTCTTCGTGGTAAACGGTGGGGGGAAGGAAGGGGAAAGGTACAGCACGAGGAGCGAAGACATTTTTTTTTTTTTGCTTTTCTTTTCCCTCCCTTTCTGGAGGGGTTTTTAAAGGAGAGAGAAAGAGAGCGCTGTGTGTGTAGAAGAGGGGGCGTGATGGAATCCCTGCTGAAACTGCAGGCACATGTCGCTCCCAGCATCGGCACCAGTAGTATCATTGAAACTAACCCGGAATCGTCGAGGCGTGCCGTGTCTATCCCCGCTTCGCGGCTTGCATCTGCAAGACGGCATGCCGCTAATGATGCACTTGATGATGGTGAAGGGGGAAACGCACTGGAAATTTGCTCATTCGCCCCTGGTCACTTGTCATTGAAGAGCACGACAATTAAAATGACACCATCGATGACTGCCCCACTGGTGACCGCGCACCAGACGCTGCAATCAGTCACCGAAGACCCCCATCGTGTGGATCAGTCCCACTCGATGTCGCACAGGTGCCCACTGTCGGACACCACCTCATCACTCTCCGTCCTGAAATCCAATCTGATGAGCGCATGCAACAACAAGGGATCTATAGCGTACCCAGGTGGTGCTGTTCTACCTGCGCTGATGGGAAAGGTAAATGATGTGGAGTGTCTCCTGCATGTTATGCTTCCGCCAAAGTCTACCGTCAAGAAGGCTACGGGGGAAACCTTCATACAGCTTGTCTCTTCAGAACCGTCCTCGCGCGCTGAGGTTGCCGAGCTACATGAGCGACTGGTTCAACGTCTGCGACAACGTCGGGCTCGGGAGAGCGGCATTTGTCCTATTAGGCGTGAAATATACGCGGATGTGTTTGAGGAGCTCATTAGGCAGACGACTCTAGAGGAACCGGCACGAGGCATTTTGCTCCTACGCGTTCGCGATGAAATGTGCCAGATGTTAGAAGCCCACCGTTCCCTTGTAGAGCAAGTGACGTGTTTTGTCTCGAAAAAGAGAACATGTGCGATGGATAACTTGCACAATCTCAGGCGCCGCATCAAGGAGCTTGAGGAAGAGCGGTCGAAACTGCTTCACCAGCGGAAAACAGCCGAGGTGCGGAAGGAGAAACTTCTGAGTGCCATCGAGGAGGAGAATGCTGCCCGTGAAAAGATACGCCAAGAGGAGCTGAACTACTATCGGCGGGCGAATAGGCAACTCTCTCAGCGCATCAAGGCCGAGACGGAGCGCGCTGGCGCCCACGGGATAGACCTCTGCCCTGCCGTCCTGGAGGGAGAGACCACCGGAAATGCATTTGAAATCACCATGTAGACATGCATATATATATATATATCTGTGGGTGTGGGTGTTACTGGGATTCTACTGCCACTTGCTGCTGAAGAAGCTGTCAATGCCTTTTTGGTGTGTGCTTCTTTATGTGACAATGATGCTGATGTACATATATGTACATCTTCCTACAGAGGGCTGTTATCTTTTCTCTCGAGGGCACGCGGCCGTTTGGTTTGTTGCTTCCCTGCGCCTGGTGTGGGAATGAACGATGTGTGATTGCCGGCTCCCTCGTCCCGTATTGTGCTCCATCTCTGTGTTTTTTGTTTGTTTGTTTGTTTGTTTGTCTTGCCCTTCTCTCCTCCCCCCCCCCCTTTTTTTTTTCTCTCTATATTTACGCCCTTCGGTTGGTGTATTGTACCGCCTTATACAATGTATCCCTTTCCATACGACGCATGCGTAGGGGTCTTCCTCTCTTTTTTTCCTCAAAGCATTTTGGAGATATGTGCATGACTCCGCAGGAAACGGAACCGACTAGACGGAATGCCCATGTTAACCAGGGATCGCAAACCTCCTCTAAAGTTGCAGCGGTTGCTGTTGGAAACATGCAACAACACCACAGAGCGCCATGGCTTTACTGTTATCCACGAGCACGTGCGCACTCTAGTCTTCTCACCTGTTGCAGCGCAGTAGATGGTCTTGGTGCGCTGTGGCCGCAGCGGCTGCGCAATGGTATTTCGTACGGTGCATTGAATTTGGCGCTTTCACCGCGGAGTAGGGGCGCCAGCATGAAGAAATTGAAAGCTTTGAAAGGGGAAGAGGTGCCTGTGGATGAGCAGCTTCTCCAGCGCGTATATCCACATTGCCAGATGACTCTTGTCAGCGACTCCACTGCCAGTATGGTTGGCGCGGTGTTGGAGTATTTGTGCACGCCATCGGGGACCGTCGTCTTTCTTCCAGGATTGTTGTTGCACTCACACTTCCAATTGCTAGACTTGTTTGATCTCTGGAAGCTGCGTGTGGTCGGCTACGACGTGGACTTTGTGACAATGTGCGTGGATGAGAAGGATCTCAGAGAGAAGGCGTCGAATTTGGGTATGATTGGGAGGACCAAGAAGACGAGTACTGGACATGGTAGTGGCTCCCCGCTCCTTTTGCTCATGGGAATCAACGGGCGGTTTATTGTCAATGCTGGTAACGTGGTGAGTTTTGCTCGCACTGAGCTTTCCGCGCTGACGCTGGAGTTGCACCCCATCACGGTACCTTCGTTTGGACATGACAGTGTTGGAGCTGGGTTAGCGCCGCTGCATGCCGACGTGCACATCACCTCTATGGACGCCGCAGGGGAGTTGGGCGGTGCTGTAGCGTTTGCCGCAGATCCGCTGCTGGCGCATGGAATTCTGTTGAGCCTGCAGAAGCGTCCTGCCGCGGAGACGCGGCGACATTGGGTGGCACTGGCGCAACACGTCGCCCATCTGTTGATCTCAGATGGGGTTAGCTTTCAGGCGCTGCGATGTGGGATGCAGTGGTGGCATTTGCTCTCGCAAGCTGGTAAAGAGCGAAGGTCGAAGGTGGGGGATGCCAATGCTGTGTCTTCGAACCGTATCTTTGAGCTGCTCATGGCACCGCGAGCAAACATGGTGCGAAAGAAATATGCTTCTGTAGTGAAAGCCGATGGGCCACCGCACAGGAAGCTCGAAACAAAGGATACAGGAGACCAGGAAGGAGGAATGCAGCACTTGAAGGCAGGTGTCCCTCTCCCTTTTTCGAAGCCCCACCACGGTGCTATCAAATGGATGATGCGAAGCGTTCTAGACATGCAGCGCCGCGTCGAGGCGGAATGTGTGTCCCTCTGGGACTTTCTTAGTCGCATGCGCAGTGATGTGGAGGTTGTGTCGGCTGGAGAGCCCCATACACCCTGGCGCTGCGTTCTCGGATTCTCCGACACTGTGCTTCTCCGTGTCCGCTCGCCCAGTCTCGCTGCCCAGGCATTACAGAGCAAGGGGTTTGATGCCGTTGCAGCGATTGCATGCACGTGGAGCGGCAGCGGTGGTGGGGGCGACAGCACGGATTTGGCAGGCAAGCGTCCCTCTTCCCCGACATTGCGTGAAGTCATCTTTCTTCCCGGGTGCCCAAAGTGCGAGGAGCTTGCACACCACGCTCTTTTCCTTCCGCTCTACCCGGAGATGAAGTGGAGAAACCGGGAGAAAATATTTCGTGTGATGCAGTCGACACTCTCGTCATCTCTATTTGGCAGTCCCGCTGGGGAGTTCCGGCAGCACGTGATGAGGGCACCGCTTCACCATGCGTACCGATCCACAGCGGTGGATGCGCTGATTGCATCATGCAGGCAACATAGGTGCAGTGGGACTGGACTCTTTGTCGACCCGCAGCCTCTCCTGCTCTGGTGTTTGCTCGGCCCTGTTCCCGGATACCTGCTTTCGAAGCTCTGAAACGAAAAAAAAAAAAAAAAATGCAGTGGAATAATGCCTTGGTGTGTTGGGTGATTCTGCCACCGTTTCTCCCTCCCTCCCTCTCGTCAGTGTTTGCTCTTCTTGACCTACAGCTCCTGTAAGCTCTCATGTTTTGTTGTTATTTTCCTCTGCTTCTCGTGATTCCCCATCGCCTCAATCACTCTCTCTCTCTTTCTCTCCCCTTGTGTGTCTGTCTGTCTTTGGGGGTGGGGATGGGTCTGCTCTGCATCACCTCACGTCGTCATGGTGCAGGGGGACGGAAGCAACGAAGGAGGGCGAGGCGGGGAGGAGGGGTGGTTGGGGGGGAGGGGCTTTTTTTTTTTCTTTTCTTCTATAAATTAAAAAATAAAATAAGCCGCATAACTCCTTCCCACACAGAGAGGCACAAATTCAAGGTTAGTAGCAGGTGCGTGCCGCTGTCGTTCTTTTATTCCCACAGATGACTGATCCTCTGCGCCGTGACCCGACGGAGTTTCTCCGCGTCCTCCAACGCATGTCTAGGACGACCTCGTGGCAGAAGACAATGCTGTTTGCGTCGAAGGGCCGCATGGTTGGCTACCGACTCACACGGGAGCACTACAACACAGTTCTTTTCTCACAGTCTCTCTGGGGCCGGGCATTGGAGATTGTGCGGGTAGTGCGCGCAATGCAGGAAGACAAGGTTCAGCCCAACGGGGCGACCTACTACTACATCGTTAACGGTATGGCGAATGCAGATCATGGGTGGAACTACGATTTTAAAATTAATCATCGACTGGAAAAGTTGCAGCATTGGCGTGTAGCTCTAGAGGCACTGGAAGCATGTGAAGCAAATGGCTTTGACTCCACAGACACGATGCACAACTCCGCGTTGATCACAGCAGTGATCCCGGGCTTCAACAAATGGGAGCTGGCCAGTCGGCTGCTTCACAGGATGCTGCGCGAGGATCGGCGGATGCATCCATCCATGGTAAAGTTCTACCATGACTGCCTCATTCGTAATATGCGCCCTCGTGAGGCCAGCAATCTCATCCGTATTGCTGCGGAACGTGGCGTAAAGGGCTACGAGGAAAAGTGGGAGGTTGATGTGTACAAGGGACAACCACAGGATAGCGAATTGAACGGGCAGAAGCTGAACGCTGCCTACACACTCGCCGCGCTTCAACCGCGTGGTGATCAAAAAACACTACCACCTCAGCTTCAGACAGCGCTGAGAGAAGAGATGGAGCGGAATATCACATCGGAGCGCTCCGTTCCCGTTCCATTCTCTGCTGGCCTGCACTTTACCGAAATCAACAGCGTCTTCCGTCCCCGTGTGTACCGACAGCTGTGGTATAAGTGGCAGCACATTGCGAACCGGTACCGCCCAACCGCCACACTGAAGCGTCGGCAGCTGGCGCCGAAAGACTCACCAACTGGCATTCCTGGATTCTACCGCATCTGAGTCCAGAAATCTCACCTATATGTTTACCTCTTCCATTTCTCATCTTCTTCCCCTTTCGTATTTTCGGAGCTGACATTTGCTTTTGTAATTGGTGGAGCCCTCCAGCAATGAAAACAGGGTTGCCGGAAGAAGTTTCCTTTTGCTGTCTGGCAAGAGAAGAGGACTTGGAGGGAGGGAGGTGGGTGCATGCTGTTGGGTGAGGATGGTTCACACACGTGACTAGGGAGAGAGCGGTTGATAGCTGGAGAGGCTTGTCTCATTTCCTCCTTTTTGATGATGGTCCACAGCACGGTAGCTCTACTCCTTCCCTGCTCTCGTCTCTTCTGTACATTGGTTATTTGTACCGAAACGGTATGAAGTGTGCGCATTGGTTCTTGAAGAGGTGGGTAGGGGTGTGGACGAGGAGGCAGGAGGCTGCGCGCGTGTGTGAGTGTGTGTGTGTGTGTGCATGTGTATGTGTATGTGTTCTTGACACAGACATAAGTAACCTAGCCAGTCGGTAGATTGTAGTTTGCAGTTCTATCAACAGTGGTGTTAGCGTTAGTGGCATTGAGGGGGACGGGACGAAAGGGAGGAAGAGCAGGCTGGAGTCTATAACATGGAGACTGGAGGAATCCGACGGGACGATCAAATCACGATGGAATCTCGGGTGACGTGGGCAGACAAGGCACGCAAGGGCCTGCCTGTGGTGTGTAGACCTGGTAGGCAGGACAGCAGCGATGTTTGCACCGCACCACGTCCTCCGTCGCTCTATGAAGAGGTCGGTGATGGGAAAGAGAAGCTGCGAAGAGGCGGGGCTCCAGCCCTCCTGCAAGGCATACCACTTGATATATGGGATGCCATCTCTTCTTACCTTGATTTCCGCGATATGGAAGCGTTGAGCAGCACGTGTTGGTTACTCTGGCTGCATCTCCACATGCGGGATAGTATATGGAGTCGCCAACTACAGTACTTTCGACGGGACATGGCGAATTTGCGCTGCGATGGAGGACTGTTGTGCACGGAGTTTGTCACCCCGTCATCGTGCAGTGCGTACGAGCGGATGAAACTGGAGCACAGACTCTATGTGATGGATACACGCCGCGAGTGGCATTTCCGCGACCGAGAAAAGAACGATAGATCGGAGGGTCTTTTTTCTTCTCCGTTGAGTTTTTCAGAGGTTGCTGATAACAACCTCGGCAGTAGCAACAGCAGCGGTGAGGGAAATCAAGGGAGGGGCAGTGGAGAATTCACGCCCCTAACGAGCATACGCATCCTGCGGCCAGTGTTGCTGGAATTCAGTGGAAGTGCTGGTGTTTCTGTTGGCAGTGGAAGTTTTGGAAGCAGTGGCACTTCTCCCATGTACACACCGAGCGAGTACATGACGCTATGTGACAACATCAATCACTCCGACTTCACTGGATCCCGTATAGGAGTTGAAGATCTCACAGCTCTGGAGGATGAGTTGTTTCGGTTTGCTCTACTACAGACACTGCGCCGCGCCATGCGACGGCCCCCGCCACGGAATTCCGCAGCTGATTCCAGCAGATCCCATTATCTCATGCTGCGTCACTTTGGTGGTGCGCTACTCGCCATTTGTCGCTACGAGGCAGAGCAGATACTGCAGTCCCTCCTGCGCATGCCTGGACTCCTTGACGACTTTGTTTCATACAGTATCCCTGGTCACGATGGGTCACGTGATGCGAGTGGCTCAACGCCCTTCTGCAGGACGCGCTATTTTCTCGCCCCGGAGCTCTGCCACCGTGGGCGCGTGGGACTCATTGTGGTGGATCCGTTGCGCATGCTCGTTGTCGTGGGTAAGGAGCGCGCAAGTCGCGATTGCGCGCAGTGGGATGACGTACACATTGCGGCAGTAGAGGGCCGCGCGGCGCCAGGGGGTGGAATGAATCCTCAGCAAGTGCGGCGAGTATAGTTTGGAGGGTCGCGAAACCCAATGGGAGATAAGAGGCAGCAAGTGTAAAGAAATCCTTTGGTTCATGTATATCGACGTGTGTACAAGTAGGTCGCTGCATGAACTTTCGCCGCTCTTTTCTATTCTCTTGTCGAAGCCCTGTTTCGCAGCGGCCTCACTGACTTGCTCGTACCCACCACCACCCTACTCTCTTCTCTTCTGGGTGTTGGTCTGGAGGAAGCTGGGGTGTGCAGGGTAGGCGAGAGAACAAAGTGAGAAGGGGAAGGTTAAAGGGTCAAGCAACGTGGGGTGGTTGATAGACAGTGGGGGTACGCATAGAATTTGGTGGGACAGTGTGGCGATGACAGTCGTACTCGATGCTCCGGAGGTTACACTCCTGCCGCAGGGAACAGTGCTAGCCATCTCATCGGCAGTTACGGCAATGGCGGTAACTCCAGAGCATGTATGGCTTGCCAAGGCGGACTCTGGGGTGGAAGTGCGCAAGGTCGGCACAGCAGAACTTGTTCATTGCTTTGCAGGTGCACTACGACCAACCCACATCACACGTATCTGGTCGTTGCTTGGCGTGTCATCGCGTGTCGGGGGCTCGCAGGTGTGGATAGGCCTCTCGAACGGCACTGTGGAGGTGTACGATGCCAGGTCATTCAGCATGGTGCGGCAGCTGATGAAGCACGCCGGCGGTGTGTACTGCCTCGCAGAGTTTGGGGGGTACGTGTACTCGGGAAGCAGTGACTTCAAGATTGCCCAGTGGGAGGCGGAGGAGGGGCGTTTTGTGCGGATGCTGCACGGCCACAACAACTACGTGCGGTGTCTGTATGCGGAGGGTAGCGCCGTTGTGAGCGGTTCTGACGACTGCACGGTGCGTGTGTGGGACGCGGGGAGCGGGGACGCCCAGCTGACGGGACACTTCCACGGCCGCGCGGGTGTCTCGGCGCTGTGCCGCGTCGGCGTAACGATGTGGTCTGGCGATGACGAAGGGCGCATCATTGCATGGAAGCTGAGTACCTGCGAGGCATTGCGCGTATTGCAGGGGCACAGCGGCCGCGTTGCCTCCCTGCGGAAGATCGGCTCGCGCGTTTATTCGGGCGGCGCGGATGGCGTCATCGCCGCGTTTGACGCGGAGGATGGGCGACTGGTGCAGCGGATAGAGGACCACAGCGGCGCTCGCGTCTCGTGTGTGCAGTGCGTGTGGGAGTGCAGTCGGTGCAGCGTGTGGACTGCAGCGTCAGACAACGTGGTGCGCTGCTGGCACCACGACGAGCAGCATCCAATGATTCAGGACCGCGAGCGGTTCAACGATATGCGCTGGTACTATGCGACGGTGCGGTCGCAGCATGAGGCGGACGAACAGTTGCTGAGGGACCAACGTGAGTTGATGGAGTTGATAGCTCTTTCCGAGCGTGGTGAAAGCGCTGTGTATTCTATCCTAGACACGAACGAGGAGGCGAAGAGGTCGTCACTTACGACGTGTTGGATGCTGCAGGACAAACTGCGTGAGGTTGAGAAGAGAACGCAAGAACTCCGTCATGAACGTTCGAATGTGCAGGCAGAGGTGCAGAAGAGGAAGTGTGTTTTGGAGGCAATGTCAAGTCTCCTTCAGCGAACACTGGAAGCGGTGCAGCGAGCGCGGGGTGGTGGCGCGACAAAACACCAAGTGCAGCACGGCAGCCGATTAGACACCCCAGCAGGCGGGGACACGGGAACCCAGCAAACAACTCTGCCCGCTGCAGTGCATGCATCTTCGAGCACACCACCCCGTGTGGTCGCACCAGCAGGGTCCCTTCCACAATCAATCGTTCTTGCTGCACCAGTACAATCGGCAGCATCAGCTCCTCCTCCTCCTCCTCCTCCTCCTCCGCAGGCACCACTAACGACCGCAGCCGAAGGCCCGCTTGCGAAAACGTAGTGACCTCCTTGTGGCAAGGGACGAGAACTAATAATGCGTTATTGATAGTTTCACAAGGCCTTTAGGGCGTGATGTGTGCGGATGCCGTATAGATTTGTTTTGTTGCTGTTATTCTTGCTTTTCCTCTGCATCTTCGTTGCTGCAAAGCGGCAGAAAACGAGGAAAGCAGGCACGCAAACGAGCAAACCAGAGAGAGGGACACATACAAAGAAACAAAAAAAAAGTAAGAGAAATACACCACCGCTCCATGAAACTAAAGTATAAAATATATTCTGGTTGACATCTACTTACTTGTCTATTGCATTCTATTTCAGCAAACTGAATGCAATTCCTTTTTGCTGTTGATCTCGCCACCACAGGGTTTTTTTTTTTTTTTTACCTGCGTCAAGAGGAAAAGGACACATTAACGTGAGGGTCTTCTGGCGTAGAGCCCAGTGAACCCCATGCAACACAAGTGGCAAGATAAGCTTCCAATGGGTCGCACCAACATGAGCCATGTGGACAAGGTGTTTACTACAACATCAACAGCGAAGGTAATGGCTGCATGCTGTCACCACGTGTGGATGGGGCTAGCCAATGGTGCTGAGGTGCGAAGCGCGCTTTCTGCCGAACCCGTGCAAGGGTGGGAGAGCAATTCCACTAAGGGGGTGGCGTCCGTTGTCATCTGGTCGTTGCTTGGCGTGTCATCGCGTGTCGGGGGCTCGCAGGTGTGGATAGGCTTCTCGAACGGCACTGTGGAGGTGTACGATGCCAGGTCATTCAGCATGGTGCGGCAGCTGATGAAGCACGCCGGCGGTGTGTACTGCCTCGCAGAGTTTGGGGGGTACGTGTACTCGGGAAGCAGTGACTTCAAGATTGCCCAGTGGGAGGCGGAGGAGGGGCGTTTTGTGCGGATGCTGCACGGCCACAACAACTACGTGCGGTGTCTGTATGCGGAGGGTAGCGCCGTTGTGAGCGGTTCTGACGACTGCACGGTGCGTGTGTGGGACGCGGGGAGCGGGGACGCCCAGCTGACGGGACACTTCCACGGCCGCGCGGGTGTCTCGGCGCTGTGCCGCGTCGGCGTAACGATGTGGTCTGGCGATGACGAAGGGCGCATCATTGCATGGAAGCTGAGTACCTGCGAGGCATTGCGCGTATTGCAGGGGCACAGCGGCCGCGTTGCCTCCCTGCGGAAGATCGGCTCGCGCGTTTATTCGGGCGGCGCGGATGGCGTCATCGCCGCGTTTGACGCGGAGGATGGGCGACTGGTGCAGCGGATAGAGGACCACAGCGGCGCTCGCATCACTGCACTTGTCAGCCCCTCCGAGTTGCGGCGTTTTTGCATCTGGTCGTGTGGCACCGATAATGTGGTCCGCTGCTGGTATCAAGACGAATACGTGTCGATGACCGGTGACCAGGAGCGTTTCTCCGAGGGTTTTTGGTACGCAATCGAATCGACCCCTTACCGCGAGTTTCGCGAAAGTATTCTGAAGCAGAACAAATTGCTGCGGGACAAGCTGGCTATGATAAGTGGAAACAACACGCGCGTGTTGGATCTTCTTAAGGTTTCCACGACGCTTGATGCTGGCCACACGCAGCGGCAAGAGGTCAAACTCAGGGATGAGTATCGATACGCCAAGCAACAAGAGGAAGTTGCGGAAACGGAATTGCAGAACTCGAAGGAACTGCTTCAACGGATTGAGCAAGAAACGAGAATTGTGCTTGAATTTCTTCGCGTGGCTCAAGCTGAACTGAAGGTGCTGAATCCCACTGCATCTCTCCTCCTACAAGAGGCAACTATTCCAGTCAATGTTCCCGGGATTGGGCTGTCATCGGCCTCCGCTGACCTTGGGGCTGGTGTCGCGCCAACGATCCCTCCAGGCAGTGTTGCGGGCTTGGGAATGGTGCCAGCCTCGAATTCATCAGGAACCCAGGATGTGCGATCCTCCGTCAACGGATCTGCAGCAGCGTTTCAGCCGCTTGGGAGCATTTCTGGTGGGGCAGGCACGGGGCAGCCTACTTCTGCTGCTGCTGCACTTCATCCGCTTGCGGGCATTTCTGGTGGGGCAGGCACGGCGCAGCCTACTTCTGCTGCTGCTGCACTTCATCCGCTTGCGGGCATTTCTGGTGGGGCAGGCACGGCGCAGCCTACTTCTGCTGCTGCTGCACTTCATCCGCTTGCGGGCATTTCTGGTGGGGCAGGCACGGCGCAGCCTACTTCTGCTGCTGCTGCACTTCATCCGCTTGCGGGTATTTCTGGTGGGGCAGGCACGGCGCAGCCTACTTCTGCTGCTGCTGCACTTCATCCGCTTGCGGGCATTTCTGGTTTCGGTGACACTTCAGCTACAGATACACGTTTACGACAGGGCGTTTGGTTTCCCGGTGCTACGCCACTTCATGGAGACGCCTCATTGGAGGCCCTAGCACGTGCAGCCGCTCTGGAAGCTGGGAACGCCTGGAAGGGGGTTCAATGGACTAATAAGAACGTTGGATACTATATCCAACGCCGGTATTACGGTGCAGAGCCAAGTCTTCGCGCACCCGCTCTGGAAAGACGCCGACGGCGTCAAGGACGAATGCCTGATGTCAAGCTAGAACCACGTAAGGTGAAGAAGAACACTGAGAAGCTGGATACGCTGCCCTCGTAGGCTCCGCCATGCCTACGTTCATAGAAGCTGTTTAGAATTCATGCACCTCAGGACTCACTCGCTTCTCTTTCCTACCTTTTGATTGGGTGACGCTGCCAAATGCAGGGCTGCTAGTAGTAGTTTGGCTCTAATTTTCTTCTGATTCTTCTATTGGTATTGCTTTGGAAGGGTGGATACATCTGTAGCGTCGGAGATTGGCTGGTAAAACGCTATTAGGTATTCTCTACGATTGTAGCGATGGTTTACGCACCGCCATCTGCAGCTGTTCCCGCACCGCCACCTGCAGCTGTTCCCGCACCGCCACCTGCAGCTGTTCCCGCACCGCCACATGCAGCTGTTCCCGCACCGCCACATGCAGCTGTTCCCGCACCGCCACATGCAGCTGTTCCCGCACCGCCATCTGCAGCTGTTCCCGCACCGCCACCTGCAGCTGTTCCCGCACCGCCACCTGCAGCTGTTCCCGCACCGCCACCTGCAGCTGTTCCCTCGGCAAAGTTGTTGGCACCTGCTGTTACGCATCAGTTAACTAGGAGCAACAGCTACGAGCCAATACTACCCGCTGTTCCACCTCCGGCCACCAACGTATCGTCACCAGTGGCTTCTGTTTTGGCCACAACGCATGTGGAGCCCACCCATGAAGTGATAGCCACAACGCAAGCAATGGCCTCAGCGGCTGCGGCTCCACCAAACGTCTTTGATATGACCCCCGCGTACATCTCCGTTGTCCCCCCCGTTGTGTGGTACAACAAGCAGGTACATCATGTTGACGTTCCGCCTCTCTTCAAGCCAACCTCACAAGTTGAGAGAAGACGGCGGGGGAGGCACAATAGAGAGCACCACGCTCGACCCTCCATGCAACAATTTCCCAACCGTTTCTTGTGGCAACCTGCACCTTCCACGGAGGCTACCGCGCGCGAGTCATGGCGTGGGGTGTGCTGGCAGCATGTGGATGTACACCGCTACGTTGCGAGGCGATATTGTGGGAATCCACCGCCAATTGAGTAGGTACAAGAGCTGTGGGGGTGGCGATTTCTCCCCTCTGCAAGCTTCAGGCATGTGGGGAGGGAACGACAGCTGTCACGAAGGGGATTAGAGGTTTCTCGGATCTGCGTTTTTTCTGCATTTCCTCCTTGTCGTCTTTGCTTTGCACCGTTTATGCGCCACTTTTTATTTGCTGATTTGTTCATTTCTTTTTCCTCTTTTTTTTTTTTTTTTAATCCCCATTCAGCTCTTCGGCTGGTGAATTCTTTGCCAGTGGTTTGCCAGCAGTGGAAATTCATTTGTTTGCATAGTTCCTCGGCCGAGGAGAGTCCAAGAAACCCCTCAGGGAGCTTCGTCTCAGCGCGATTTTTTATTTTTTTTTCTTGCTCTTCTTCAGGGGAGACAGAGAGAGGGGAGTTAGCGGGTCGTGTCATGCTCCGGCGCACGTCATGCAACATGGCGCTGCACGCCTTTGTGCGGTCACCTCACTACCGCTCGATTCCGAGCGCTGGGCCTAACGGTATTGTGATCAACCGCGACATGCTCATCCACCAGTTTCGGGATTTCTACAAAACGCTGCAACACAGCTCGTTGGTGGACAAGGTGCACTTGATGTCTGAAAGGCCTTCTACGGAATCGCTTCGAGTGGCGGATCAAATGGTCTCTATCGGGGCCACTTTTTTGGGAATGCCGCTAACGGGCATGGAACACCGGGGAACGGAGTTTATGGAATCCATGCGGTACGTGCGGGGCGCGGGCGGCCCCACTACGCTCGCATCCTATTTGCAGGACACAGAAAACTGCCGCTGCCACAGTGGTGACATTGTTTGCTTGCCGACGGGCATTGCGATAGGTCACGGTCCTCGCACCAACGCGGTGGCACATGCAGTGCTGAAGCAGATTTTTGAAGTCAAAGATGACCAGTTCGCCTTTGACGTTTTCACGCTGGAACAAGAGGGGGACGCACCGCCGCTTGGGGATTATTTCGGATTTGCCGGAAACAATGTTCTCTTGACGTGGAAGGACGAACATGGCTTGCTGGCTGTGGATCAGTACCAGCAGAAGCAACCCCAGGCGGAGATGAATGTGGTGTACCTTGAACCTGGATGTCATTTCTTTTCCTTTTATGGTGTTGATTTCACCTCAGACGTGTTGGTGCAAAAGGGATACGAACGATCAATGGACAGCATCGCCGCGGCGGGGTTGAATCCCATTCCAGTGCAGTGGTCAGAAATGGACAAGCTCGGCATATCCATGCGGGCGGCGGTGCTTCCGTTAAAGTTCCTAAAGGCGAATGTCGGTGGTATGCTTTCAAGAAACAAGAGCCGTGGCTCGAGGTGGCAGACACATCAGCTTTCGTAAGAGGTAGTGCGGATGCAACTGTGTGTTTCCAGTTGCCTCCCCACCCCCTTTTTCTTTTTGTTGGTCCTCTTACGAAGAGAGAACGCTACAGTTGCTCTTTGCAGACGGCCGCACCCCTTCGAACTGCCTCTCTCGTCACTTTACACGGTGGGAGACTCGGATGCACCCCCGCCCGCCCCGGCCCTGTGCGCCGAGTTCACAGAGATGACAGGAGGATGGATGGTGGTGGGATGGGATTTGATGATGTGGAGGAGGGAAAACACACACACACACATGGAGCGAGAAGAGCAGGTGTGAACTGACATCAGCGGAGAATTAAAAAAAAAAAAGATGAAATGGCAGAGATGGATGGCGCCAACTGCATTTGATTTGGTTTTGCTCCTCGCCTGTACTCATGTGTTGCAGTTTTGTTTGGTAGCGATGCACTCTTTGCTCTTCTCTTTTTTTTTTTTTTTGCTTTTAATTTATTTAATGCAGACTTGTTGATTTGTCTCTGTCTCCTTCAAGGCATTTTTTTTTTTTTCTCAGCGAGGGAAGGCGTTCCCTTTACTGCTGCTGTTGTGAGGTGCAAGGGGCAAAACAACAAAAGAAAAAAAGGGGTGGAGGAGGGAGGAGCGATACTCTCTAGGCGTGAGTTGACGCGAAGAAAGAAGAAGAAGAAAAAAGAGGAGGAAGGGGGAAGACGTTTACCCAAACCGTTTTGCACAATTCTCATCATGTCGAATGGGGTAGGTGGCTACAAGCAGCATCTGTGGTCTCTCTTTCAGATGTACTCATACGTTCCCAGCGTGCTGGATAGCAGTGGCACTCCAACGCGACGACTGAGCGAGGGGGGATGTCGTGCAATCATCGACACACTGGCGAGGGTCGACGTGATGAATCGCTTTTTTCCCATGGAAAGTGAAATCACTCAACGCGAGGGAGCCAGACGTATGGGGTCGGAGAGTTTTAAGGACGAGGTGTGGGGCGAAATGGTGCGCGCTTGTGCACGGCTGTTGGAATTCTCTAGTGCCAACCTGGCGGCGGTGGCGGCGGCAGCGGAGGAGTGGGATGAGCTGCCCTCTTTCAGCTATGACTATGAAGTCATGCAACCGTCTTACGAACAAGAGACCGTCAGCTGGGCCGTGTTCAGCTCGGTTTTGCTGCTACGTCTTAACAGCTCCCTGCGTTTCCCCATTGAGGAGGTGGTGCTGGCGCAGTGCAGGGAGGTGCTTGAGCCCCCGGCGTTCTTACTCTCGCTGAAGAACTCCCGCACGTCGGCCGAGGCATTGCGCTCCACGACGCAAATGACACTCGCCTCAGTGGATCCCTGCAGCGACGAACGCTGGCAGACGCTGGCTGCTATTCAGCTCTCACCGTTGATGACTCCAAAGGAGTTGTATCTGCTGCAGCTCAATCAAGCAGCTTCCCGCTCCCAGGCATCGAATGACGAGGAGGGACGGTTGGCAACACCGTCTCTGGCTTCAAATGTGGATGCGACTGCAGATTGCCATAATTATTGTCAGGGTGGTAATGACGATAATGATGATGATGATGCAGTCGGACCCCAGATACACAGCCCCGTCCTGCCCATTCCGGAGAGTCGCACCTCTCACAGTGATGCTGATGAGCGGCGCATGTCACCTGCAGGCATCTCGTGTGTGTCGTTGCCATCAAACAATGTCCAGAGGCCGCATTCGGTGTTGAATGGAATCGGAAACTCTAGCGTAGAAACCATCTTTTCTGTAGCAGCAGCAGCAGCAGCGGCGACACCGAGGGCTCCTGCCACACCTGTCTCCTGCGCACCAGAGAACTCGGTTGACGGCAGTAAAATCATGACGGATGCCAGCTTGCCGCACTCCTCACCGCCGCCGCGACCGAAGCATTCCACCATCTTCTCTCCACGCTACGGCCAGGCTGCTTCTGCAAGAGAAACTTGGGAAAGTTACCCCATTGACGTTGATCAGCTGCGCATGAGACTTGTGCAGCGTGTGCACCACACTCTCTCTCAATGGGCCCCTGGTGACGACTCCTTGTCATCACCATTGGGATCCCGACACTTGCTGGCGTCGTCGCCACCGGCGGCGATGCCCGCAGAGCGCTCCTTCTCTCATTGCACACCGCAGGACGATGCGGTGTTGGTGAACACGGTCTCTGAGGCATACTGCGCCCCGTGTGACCCCGAGGTGAACCGCCGCTACAACGAGCGGTGCAAAAAGCATGTGGTGGCTACCACTGCTCCCTCGCTACCACGTGATGAGGGACGCGGCGACGAAACAGTTGGAATCCCCACACCTGTAGCGGCAGCAGAGGCAGAGGACCCTCCACCAAATCCAAAGGAGTATGGAAAAACGGATGATGTTCCTCTGTCCGTAGAAATCGATGTAGCAGCTGATGCTAAGGATGAGGTGGGTGTAGCCCAGTGCGATGTGCAAGAGTGCGCCACGGGCCGCGGCGGCGCGGTAGAGGAGATGGGTGTTGTGAGGCTCCCCCACCCATCACCGACGCTTTATCGGGACCCCGCTGAACTTTTGTTATTGCGGAGTGGTGCGTGTGGCCGACCAGTTCCGCCGAGATCTCCCTCACGACGCGCCCTCTCTCGAGTACTGCGGGGCGATCGTCGCCCCGTCGAACCAGTTGTACCTCCCACAAGAGCCCCGCCAACGTCTCGTGGTAATTTTGTTGCAGCGGCACTGCGATGAAATGCGTAGGGTGGTTTTGCTGCTGTTTGGAAGCAGTGCCCTCTGCCTGTCTGAAATATGGTGTACGTATCTGTAGAGCAAATGAAATACTCACTTATTTTGCCTTCTCGTGTTCCCCCTTGTAACGCCCAGTACAAAAAAAAAAGAAAAATTTCTTTCTTTTTTTTTTTTTTTCGTTTTTCTTTTTCACCTTGTTGCTGTTGTTTGCTCTCTTTGTAGCCATCAGAACTGGCCGCATTATTTCTTGTATTGGGAGATTGCAATTGCAACAGAAACAGCAGTTAGATAAGATGGGGATTGGGCGGGAAAAGGCGATGCTGATGATCACCCATGTGTAGATTAAAGGAAGTCCCATCTGTGTGTGTGTGTGTGTCTCTCTCTCTCTCTCTCAGTCTGTGTGCGTGTGGGGGGAGTCGCGATTTGTCTTCCCGCCATATCATCATCATCATCATCATCACACACACACACTCTCTTTCTTATTATTATTATTGAATTTTCTTTTCTTTTTTCCCCCCTTTTTCTATTTTTTGTTTTTTTGGTCTTTTCGCTTTCTGTCGCCTGCTGTCACTATGAGCACCGGTGTCGAGGCAAGCTTGTTGTTCGTTTCCATCCTTTTCTCTTTGTTGCTATTATTGATTGGAGGGGAGAAGGGGCCTGTGATGATGATGCAGAATGCGGTGGCAGTGTCAACATGTCGTGGAGGAGCTCTCGTCGCGCGCCACTCCTGCGCATTACGGCCATCACTGATGAGCGCTTCTTCCGCCGCATCCGTTCTCGGTCTGACTTCCCCCTGCTGGTGTCGTTGCATCCGCACGGTGATTGCACCGCGCCCTGCCGTCACTACACTGGTCTTCATCGATAAGTATGGCCGACCCGTACGAAACGGCACGGAGACGGACCTCTCGCTAATTCGCACGCGCGACAACAAATTCTATCTGCAGCGTGTTCTCGAGGGAGGTGAGGTCATTCGGTGGAGGGCACCAGGGCTAGATCACCTGAAGAACGTCACAAACTTTGAGACCTACACTTTGAATGAGATTGATGAGTATGGTGGCATAATTATCCCCACAGATGTGATGCCAACCGCGACTAATGACCCACCGAGCTACCACGACGCCGTCTATTACATTAACCGCATAGAGCCCTCACGCAAGCTGACGCGCAAGGACCGCCGCCTGTGGCACCGCCGCCTCTACGCGCATTGGAGTGAGAGCCCAGAGAAGTTCCTCAATCACTCCATTGGGGCGTACGGTGTGCCGTTCCTGCTTGCGCTCTGGTTGACTATCCGCGGTTTCCACAGCATCAAGAACAACAAGCCCTTCTGGGACGTGAATGTGTACGGCAAGACCGATGAGGAGCGTGAGGCGCAGGATCCGTGGCTCCGGCTCAAGCGCTTTTCTGATCGCCACCCGGAGCATGAGGGACTCGATATGACGGTGACAATGATGTCACCAGGGCAGACACGGCTGTCAAGCTCGCGAGCCGAGCTGCGTGAGTCGGACTTCACAGACCCGCACTTTCACAGTGAGTTCTGGTGGAAGGTACGGCACGTGCGGTACTATGGGCACTGGCCGAAGGGGCTCGCAGAGTGAAGAGAAACACTGAGAGTTTTTGGTGTGCTGGAGAAATGCTGGAAGAGGGACGGAATGCGCATTATGTTCAGTGCTTGTCCTTTTTGGGAAACGGGTGTGATGTTGCTGCTGCAGTTACTTGGCTCCAGTAGGGTTCTCCCTCCCCGCACACACATACACACACACACACACACAGAGAGAGAGAGACAGGCAGAAACACAAACCTACAGTGACACAAAATTTCTCGATCTCCCTTTTTTGTGTACTCGATGTGGTTTGAGTTATCGGTGTCCACTTGTGCCGTGCCGTTTTTTTTTTTTTTTTCTCGGCATACGCTGGGGGGTGAGTTGTCCGCATGTTTTTTCTTCTTTGCTGCTGCTGCTGCTGCTGTTGCTGTTGTTGTTGCTGTTGCTTTTTCTCTGTGTGCGCCGTTGTCATCCTTTGCAGAAGGACACTGGTGATGATGTTCGGGTTTTTTCGACACTACTCCACCCCGTGCCATTCTTCTTCTTTGCATGCACACGCGCTGCTGACAGCATTGAGGTGGGTTAGGGTTGCAAGGAGGACGACACGAGGCCTCTCGTCAGACCTCTCAAATCTGTCATTTTCACATCCCGTAGTTGTCTCTTGTTGCTCTGATGTCCCACAATATCATTCGCCGTATCTTCGGCGATCGCAAACTGCCGGAAAACCTTAGCGGTAGTGAATACGAGCGCTTTATGCAGGAAAATTTTCCCAAGTGGATCAATGAGTTTGAGGAGGGGGGTTTTCTCGAGGCAACAAAGCTGCCAACAATCACAAGCGAGGATGATTTCCTCCGGAAGCTGCAGGAGCATAAAAATGACCTCATGGTGATTAAGTTCTGGAAACATGCCTGCATCCCGTGCCTCTCCATGGCGGAGATGTACAAGCAGGCGGCCGAGCACTGCAAGAGCGAGAAGCGCCGTATTGTGTGGTACAGCGTGGACACAAAGGACAGTAGGGCTCGGTCGCTGGTGGAGTATCAGCTCATCAGTGGAACTCCTACCATTCAGACCTTCACTGGGTTGAAGCAGCTGGGCAAAGAGATACGAGCAACGAACACGGAAGACTTGATGAAGGAACTCATCTCTCGGGAAGCTGCCTTATCACCAGTGTGAAACGATGTTGTGGGTGGCAACCACTTTGGGGTGCAGAAACGAAGAAGAGGGAAGGATGGAGGGAGGGGGGTGGATGAACGCAATACCAGCAGTGGTGCGCACGTATGTCTGTGTGTATTACTGCCACTATCATTACTAGCACTGTAATATATTATATAATTTTTTATTTATTTTTTTTTTTTCTGTTGTGGTTGCCATTTGTTCGTGATACCTCCATTCCGTACTTGTTGTTGTTTGTGCGGAAGGACCTCTGCTGTGGTGGGGTTTGAGTGGTAGGGAGCGGAGGAATATTTTTGTTGCGATGGAGCAGTCTGGAAAGCAGGTGTCGGCCACAGTAATGGACAGGCTACAAGGGGTGGATCCAATTGCACTCTCGGTGGTGTGTGCTGCAGAAGCGCTTTCCCCGGCAGGGACGTCGTGTTGCGGCTCCACGAACGATCCACATGAAGCACCCCACAGCATGGGCAACAACAAGTCTAGTGAAGACGCCGCGTCTTTCTCGATTAATGTTCTCCCCGCGAATATCGGTTACTTTGGCTTCTACTTTGGTGCTGGTGCAATCTTTGCGTATTTTGGCGTTATTTTCACGGCAAAAGGGATGAGTTCACTTCACATTGGGTGGCTTATGGCTTTAATCCCCTTCTTCAGTGTATTTCTTCTGCCTGCGGTAACCTACACTGCAGATCGCCTTAGCTGCACATGTGCCATCCTCGTTATATGCGCTGCCGGATCCTCGCTCTTCGCCGTTGTCTTTCTTTTTACCTCCAATGCAGCCGTTGCAATTGGCGCCTTCATTGCGATGGTGATGTTTCAGACTCCGATGAGTCCGCTTCTGGATCAGCACACACTCTCTATGCTTCCAAAGGACTCCCGCATGGAAAAATGGGGGAAGCTGCGGTCACTCGGGGCGTGCGGGTGGGGTCTCGGCAATCCATTTGCCGCTCTAATCGTTCAGTGGGCGGGGAGCTGGAGCGTTGCATCTCTGCAGTACGTGGCTGGCCAACTGGCGCTCTTGTACTGTGTCCTCTACACGAAACCCTGTGAAGTGGTGGAGCGCACTCCTATGCGCTTCTATGAGGTGCTGCAGTTTCTCTTGTTGCACCGGAGGCTTCTCCTCTTCCTCTTCGCGTCCTGCTTGATGGGCATGGGGTTTACATTCATAAACACGTTTCTCTTTGTGTTCCTTGAGAGCCTTGGTGCATCCAAACTGCTCATGGGACTGTCACTTACGGTGACTGTAAGTACAGAGATCCCCATATTTCAGTACTCGAAGGACCTGCACCAGTTGTTCACGGACCGCCAGATGATTTCGCTGGCAATGCTCTTTTGGTCATTCCGAGTCCTCGGCTACTCCTTCCTACAGGAGCCATGGATGGTGTTGCTGCTCGAGCCGCTCCACGGCATTACCTTTGGATTTATGTGGCTCCCGGGAATCCACGTTGTCAACGCCACCTTCCCCCCGCATCTTGCGAGCTCTGCAACAGGATTCTTGTACATGTTCGTTGGTGGTATAGGGCCAATTGTTGGAAATATCGTCTCGGGAACCATGTACGAAGTCCTGGGACCGAGGTTGATGTTCCGCATCGTCTCGGTTGTGATGTTTTGTGGACTTCTCATGTACCAGCTCCTGGATCGAATTCTGGAGGGGCGGGAACAGCAGGAGGTAGTGATGCAGTTGGAGTCACCCCGCTGTGTGGTGGAAGGCGAAGAAGAGGAGATGCATATCAGCACGTAAATGGCTAGCACACATTTCGTGTGATGGCATCCGTCACTGCTGTTGTTGTTCTTTTCTTCTTCGTGTTGTGTGCATATCCACGGCGTTTCGAATCGTGAGCGTGGGGTGGAGGGGATGTAAGAAGGCTTCGCTCGCAGTCTATCATGCAGGAACCCGCAAAAGGATGGACTGAAGGAGTTGGTTGACTGAGATTCGCGCTTCCCTCAAACTGCACCTTTTGTTTGTTTGTTTGTTTGCTCCTTTTCTTTTCTTTTTCTTTTTTTTTTTGTCACGCAGCGATTCGAGCGTCTCCAGTGCTGCATGCAAAAGCAGGAATGGCTGCTGCGTCGTGCATGGTCCCTCTCTCTTCTACCTTCATGGCTCTTACGATGGTGTGAAGCCCGAGGAAACTGGCACCCTTTCGGTATGTGTTGTGTCTGTTTCTCTTCTCCAGCACAGACGTATATTTATACCTACGTGCAAGCGCGCCAAGGGGGAGGCCGGCGGGCTGATTGAAACACGCTCGCCGACTCGGTTTTTTTTTTTTTTTTTCCACTCCCTTTGCTTGTTTGTTTGTCTGTTTCCTCCTCGTTAGGCCGCATAGATGCATTCGCGGCAGGAAGTGACGGGGACATCAGACATCTGGGCAGCAGATGAAGCATTTCTCGTTGGGACTCGGGATGCTCCGGTGGGTCTGCAGACGCGTGGAGGGGCGCAGCGGAATAGGGACCTGAACGCAAGAAGCACTGCATCCAATCCCTTCTCTCCCATCTCCGTTACAGGAGCTTCATTCCCTTCGCTCCACTCTATCCCTGTCTGTCAGTCACCCCCTGCAGCACATGGAAGCAATGTCGAGACACCGCGACCGGCAGGGCAGCAGCAACAAGAGCAAATGCAGAAGCAGCAGAAGGATCCCTTGAGAGCAGTGCTGAGTGAGCAGTACATGATGGAGTGTCTGACGTCGATTGCGTACTTGGTTGGCTCGCCGCTCCAGCGGTGTCAGCCTACAGCAGAGGAGCCTGTTCAACGGTCCATGGGAATGGTGCGAGAACTGCTGCTCCGCGGTGTGAATCCGGAACATATTGTTCGCGTCATCGAGTCAAGAGAGGGAATCGGTGTGTGAGGCGACTGGAACCGCCAGAAGAAAAAAAAAAAAAGAGGCAGGGGGGGGGGGGTGGGGTGGGGGGGTTGAGAAGACAGAAAAAGGTGGATGGGTAAGTGAAATTCAGTCTTTGCATCCGCAATTTCTCAATGATCCTCTTTTTTTTTTTTTTTTCTTTGGCTCTCCTCCGGTTTCTTTAACCGAAGAACGTAACCAACAGGACACTCTGAAACGCATGTCTCAAGGAAGTAAGATACTTTCCGGGAGAGTGGCGCTTGTAACGGGATCAACAGGTGGCATTGGTCTTGGCATTGCCCAGCAACTTGCAAAGGCAGGCGCCGATGTTGTCCTCAACGGCAGATCTCCCACTCTACGAAATCCAGCTATCATTGAAGATTTGGCCGCACACGGTACACGCGTTCGCTATTTTCATGCGGACATGAAAGACCGTGCGCAGATTGAAGCCATTGTGAAGGCCACGGAGGAGGAGCTTGGTAGTCTGGATATTCTAGTCAACAATGCGGGTATTCAGCACGTCTCCCCGGTGGATACGTTCCCGGTGGAAAAATGGGACGAGATCATTGCCCTCAACCTTACGGCCGCATTTCATGCCACGCAGCTTGCCTTGCCAGCTATGCGACGACGCGCTTGGGGGCGTATCGTCAACATTGCCTCAGTTCATGGACATGTCGCCTCAATTCACAAGTCTGCCTACTGCGCCGCTAAGCACGGTTTGATTGGGCTCACCAAGGTTGTGGCGCTTGAAAATGCCAAGAGCGGTGTTACATGTAACGCGGTGTGTCCCGGATTTGTCTTGACTCCATTGGTGGAAGAGCAAATCAAGGCCTGTGCTGACGCAAAGTTCAACGGCGATATGCTGGCAGCAGAAAACGACCTGTTATCGGAAAAGCAGCCATCACATACCTTTGTGACGGTCGAACAGATCGGAGATGCCGTGGTGTTTCTGGCGAGCCCAAGTGCGAGTCAAATTATTGGAACCAGCATCACAGTTGATGGTGGTTGGGTTGCAAGGTAGCCTCATGACGAGAAACAACGGGGTTTAAGTTTCCATAACGCTGCGTATGCGCACCTATATACTTATATACACTTGAAGGTATACGCACAAGAGGCTTGTTTGTTTTTATCTCGTTTTCATTTTTTTGTTTTCTTCTTCTTCTGCTTCTGCTTCAGCATTGGTTTTCCCTCCACATTCCCCCCATATTTTTGCGTGCCAGCGTTTGGTGTTGTCTTCCCGGTATGCGTGTGGTGATGGAGAGATGGAACTGACACGGATGGCAGTGGCGTATATACGCCCTGCTAGTTGTCAGCCCCCACCCCTCCCTCCCTCCCTCGCATGTGAGCCTCTCTCTTTTCTTTTCTTTTCTTTTTCCCCCATTCCGTGTGCGTTTATTCCGCATGTGTAACTTCTACGCTCCCGCCAAGTCTCCGTCGTGTCTCCCGCCTTTGCTCGGAGTTGGCCGCATTCCGATGGGGCTCGATCTGGGCTCCCTGGAGCGGGCAGCAGCGGAGTGAAAGGCATCATTGCACTCTTCCTCTGGAGAAAAAAAAAAGAAAAAATACGTCTCCGAGAGGAGAGACAAAACGTCGCCATCCCCTCCTCCTCCTCCACCAGCATCCTCGCCAGGGCATGTCGTTTCGGCTGGGGGAGAGAGACCCTCAGTATTCCACTGAACTCAACGGATAATGGGGCCAGGATTCCTTTCGACATCCCCGCAAAAGGAGCAAGCGGAGACGACAGATACTTGATGTTGCACGTGCAGGAGGGTAATCCATTTTTCAAGCTGCATCCCCGAGGTCCAATGAGACACTGCGGGCTCCTCCCTCCCTCCTCTGGTGGCCGAGAGCTGGACGCTGGGACCACAATGCGGCGGCCGGCGTCGCCAGAGCTTTCTTGTTGCTGATTTTCCCTCTTTGTTGTGGATCGTGTCATTTATATTCTGCAGCTGCACAGAGAGTGAAACGGGGGAACGGGGACCTCTCCTGCAATGCTTACCACGAGACGAGAGCCGGAACTGCAGTGAAAGAAAGCTCCATTTCTCTGTTTTCGCCCTCTTCTTCCTCCTTTTTCCCATTTACTTGTGCACACACACGATGAGTTAGACCTGCACAAACTCCCCTTCTCATGACGTTTGTTGGCAGGATTCGATCGGTTTTCTGCCGTACTAACTCGCGGAGATGGGGATGTCGGTTTCTCATGAGCACGGGTGTGATGGTTGCCGGCTATCTCTGTGCTGATTACTCCACGGCCAACTCACTCACTCGATCCCTGCGTACAATAAAGACGACAGTGTTTATCGCTTACCTGTACAAAACGGTCTCTCCCACATCACCGGAGGAGTACTCTAACCTGCACCGCACCGCAGCGGAGGCGATACTGAACCTTTGCCTGAAGAATGAAGGTCTCTACATCAAGCTAGGGCAGGGACTCAACGCGTTGAACCATATCCTGCCGCAGGAGTACATGGATGTGCTGAAGGTGCTACTTGATAGTGCCCCATTGGTCCCGTTGGAGGATGTCAGACAGATTATCAAGGAAGAGACGGGAAAGAGTGTGGAGGAGCTGTTTTCGTATTTTGATCCATTGCCTGTCGCATCGGCATCAATAGCCCAAGTGCATCGCGCTCGGCTTTTGGTGTCTGTGAACGATGACCCGGTGGAAGTTGCTGTCAAGGTGCAGAAACCCAACATCCGCTATCAGCTCTTTTGGGACCTCGAAACATACCGTCTCGTAACGTTGGCATTGGGTGCTCTCTTTGACCTACCGGTTGGGTGGGCGCAGCAAAATCTCATGGAGGGCATTCGTCGCGAGGTAGATTTCTCCATCGAGGCAAGCAATGCAGCACGAATACGGTGCGATCTTGCCGCCCACGCGAACGTGTACGTTCCAAAGGTGTACGGAGAGCTCGCAACCCCGCGCATGCTTGTGTTGGAATGGATTGATGCAGTCAAACTGGTTGACGTGACGGCGATTCGACAGCATTTCGACGAAGTCGCTGTTCTTCGGACTGTCTTTGATGCCTTTGGGGACATGATCTTCAGGCACGGCTTCGTGCACTGCGACCCGCACGGAGCCAACATTCTCGTTCGGCCTCAACCCTGCTCTCTGCAGAGAGAATCGAGTCGGCAGGAGCAGGCCAAGTGCATGGATCCGCAAGTTGTATTGCTGGATTTTGGTCTCTGCTGTTTGGAGACGGCGCGCTTTCGCATGGAATATGCCTTGCTGTTCAAGTCAATTGTGTTGCATGATATCAAGACGGTGAGGGAAATTGCCACCTCATGGGGCATTATGGACGCGGAGATGTTTGCCTCCATACAGTTGCAAAAGCCCTACGACGCGCTCCGACGTGGGAACTACGGTGAGGTGACAAAGGAGGAGGTTCGGCAGATGCAAATCGCCGCATACCAACGCGCTAAAACTCTTCTGGCAAACCAAGAAAAACTGCCGCGTGAGCTGCCGCTCGTGGGGCGCAGTATCGACATTCTTCGTGGGCTCAACCGCCTCTATGGTGCACCGCTCAATCGGGTAAACATGTTTGTGCGGGGAGCTGTGGCGGGCCTCGGCCCACTCAACAGCTATGCAGATATTCAGCATCACCTGGCGCAGCTTGACGGCTCCCCCACCATGATAGCACCGTCATCATCGGAGGCATCTGCAGCGGCTCGCGTGTTTGATCCCGCTGTCAATCAGCGAAGTTTGGAGCAAGATGCTGCAGCGACTAGTCTCTATCCACGGCGCGGGAGGACCTCTCTCTGTGGGCGGCTGCAGGAGGCCATTGTATCGAGGTACAGACAGCTTTTGTTTGAGCTGGTGCTTCACTTGCTGGATGCTCGACATGTGTTGATGCGTTGGTACAACGCAGTGATCAATCTGTGCTTGCCGACTCTCGCCGCAGCTTCACTGCATGGTGACACGCTTGATGATGTGCTGGAAAGGCGGGAACTACATTTCTTCTCTGCGCCATACTCACCGCAAAAAATGGGATGAGGCGGGGGAAAAAAAAAATGGAATTGGATGGAGAAGCAGTGCGAAGGGAAAGCTGATGGGTGTAAGTATGACTACTGGCGTCTTACTTTCTCATTTCCCTTTCCATCCCTCTTTTTTTTTTTTTCCTTCTTTTTTGTCCCTCGTTCTTCTCCACCGCATTCATCATCATCACCATCATCTTTCTTTCTTTCTTTATTCGTTTTTTTTTTTGTTTTTTTCTTGTGTGCGTGTCCCTCCTGAATTCGTCCGTCGCAGGTATTATTCTCTGCGCATTGTTGACGTTGATGCATTCGTTGTCTCGTTTCCCTTTCGTCTATATTTCTGCACAAACGCGTAGAGAGAGGCAGGTGAATGTATGTTTCTTGCCGTCTTCTTCTTCTTCTTCGGCTTCGGCATTTCTCCCCTGCTGTTGCCTGCTCTTGTGTTGGCCTTTGCGTTCCTCTCCCGCCTTTAGTCTCTCAACACGCACGTAGCTGCAGCACAGGAACCGAGAATAGCTGAGTGAGTGAGGCGGAAGAGAAGCAAGAAAACAACAACAACAAAAAAAAAAAGAAACACGCGAAGGAAAGAAGACTCTTCGGCGTCAATGAAAAGGTCCGTTGTACACAAGGAAAACCTGCCGGCACAGGTGTGTATTAAACGCCGCCGGACAGCCGTCGCTGTAGCATCAGCATCATCATCATTGGCATCGTTCCCAGCAATATCACCACCGTCTACTATTGCGACTAACGCTAATGCTACTACTACTACTACTACTGGTACTACTACCGCTGCTGCTGCTGCTGCTGCTTCTTCGTTAGATCGCGGCAATGGGGATGGTGACGTGCACTGCACTGATGCTGAATCTGTCGTTTTGAAGTCTAGCGGGACGAGTGAAGGGGGATCCCTCATGGAGGAATCGAACGATGAAGAGGATGATATGGAGGAATTGGAGGAGGAGAGGAGGCGTATCGAGCAGCTTAGGCTCGAAAAGCAGCGTTTAAGAGATACGAAGAGTGGGGAGAATGTTACTAGACTCCCTGATGCGCAGCCAACAGGAATGGAGAAAAACGCCGGCAGCGCTGTGGGCGGCATCTCTTCCTATAACCATGATGTATTGTTTCGGCGACGGGAGTGGCGTGAGGAGGGCATTGTGGCCAGCAGGGACGAGACGAAAAAGAAGTGGGGAGCATTGCAGAACAATGCTCAGAAATCTGCTGCTTTCCAGCACTTTATGAAGAAGCACTTCAAATAGAAGCCTGCCGAGTTGTTTCAACACTCCTCCTCCTCCTCCTCGTCGTCGTCGTCGTCGTCGTCGTCGTCACACGCACGGGACTCTCAGAGAGCGGTTGAATGTGACGCGAAATCAGAGGACGTGGGTGGGGGGAAAATGAGAAGGGTGCTGCTGAGGTGTTTCTGCATTCTCTCGTCCAGTGCCTGTGCTTGCTTGCTTGTCTCTCTGCCGCCTGTGTTTGCGTAGTCTCAACGTCCCCCGGTGATCCAAGAGGTTTTTTTTTTTTTCTTTTTTTTTCTTCTTTTTTTTTTTCGGCAACCAAAACAGGGAGGAGGAGGGCGGCGGCGGCGGGTGTGGGGACGAGGTGCACAAACGGACAAACAAACAACAACAAGAAGAAGAGGCAAAGGGAAGAAACAAACAAACAAACAAAAAGAAGAAGAATCACAAGCACCACGAAGCAAATATTTCAAGGAGATTGGTAGAAGCAAAGGGATGCTAAAAATAGACACTGTCGAAAACAATGACAACGCCACGTATGTTGCAAATGCTGCCACAACTGTCTCTCATGATATTACTGTGAACAACCCCGCCGATTCCGCCCGTCCCGAGCGGGAAAGGGAGTCGATAGACGCGTCCATTCACGCAAGCACTGTGCGAGCCAAAGTGGGGTACTTCGCCCTGTACGTGGGGCTCTCGTCGTCACCGTACTACGGCCTCCTACTAGAGAGCAAAGGATTCTCTCCAATCGCCGTTGGGATTACCATCGCCTGCATGCCGCTCTGCACACTCGTACTGCTTCCTCCATTGTCATTCGTGGTAGACCGATACCATTGCGCGCTGGTAGTTCATCTTTGTGCAGCTGTCGGCTCTGCGCTGCTCTTCACGCTGGCTACTGTGTTACATTCTCATCTCTTTATTGCTGTTACCATGGTGATGCACTTTGCCTTCCGAACGCCGGTAGGACCTTTCATGGATCAGCGGGCGTTATCAATACTTCCACCGGATCGCAAGGTGAAATGGGGAGCGATGCGTTCATTTGGTGCATACGGCTGGGCTGCGGGGGCATTTTTAAACTCCTTGTTGAACGAGTGGAAAGCGCCGTGGACGTTTGGCTTTACATACACGATGGGCATGTGTGTTGCGATGTACACTGTGTGCGGCCTCATCTCCCACGATGAAACGCAGCGCACCACTATGAACTACGCTGGTGTACTACGCTATGTTGCCTCTCACCGGCGGCTGCTGCTGTTTCTTGCTGCACTGTGTTTTATGGGCTTGGGCTACTCGGTCATCAACACGTTTTTGTTCATCTTTCTCAGCTCTATCAACGCACCGTCTATTCTGCTCGGCATTTCAGTTGTCATGAATGTTATTGTTGAGATACCAATTTTTCGCTGCTCTGAATATATCCATAGGCACGTCACCGACCGTCAGCTGCTCTGTTTGTCAATGTGGGTTTGGGTGTTTCGCGTTGTGGGCTATTCGTTACTACACAACCCATGGATGGTGCTGTTCCTGGAGCCTCTCCACGGGCTCACGTTCGGCCTCATGTGGCTCTCCGGCATTCACTTTGTGCGCCGGGCTTTTCCCGACTCGCTGTCATGTTCCTCTGTCGGATTTCTCAACGCAACCGCGTTTGGTGTCGGTCCGCTAATGGGCAACATTGTTGGCGGGACACTTTACGAGCTACTTGGTAGTCGTTGGATGTTTCGTATCATGGCTCTCTTCATGTTAAGCATCAGCGCTCTGTTTGTGGTGCTGGACAGATTCCTGGAGCGGCTCGGGTATATGGAAGGTGCGGTGGAGGATGTCTGCCTGGAGAATACCCAAACATTAGCACCAGCGCCACTGAACCCACGAAAAAGAGACCCGCTACCAGGTGCAACCGCAGAAACTCCAGCATTAGAGGAGGAAAACAAAGACGCTTCTGAGGGGATTGATATCCTTACCGATGATGATATGCTGACGACAAGATGATGGCAACCTTCTGGTGATGTCGCAAAAAAAAAAAAAAAAAAAAAGAGGGGGTTAGGGGTGGGGTGGAAAAGAGGGCTTTTACTCTTCGCACAATGCATTGCCAACTGTTCACAGATGGAGATGTCACTTACAGTATATACATATATATGCTGGAACTCTTCTTATTGTTGCCATCAACAGGCGTGTAATGTCTCTTACTCTTCATTTTTTACTTCTCCCCTTGTAGTGTGGCACCATTGCCTGCGTAACAATGGTCTTATCCATGTATGTTGGGCGGCGCAGGAGGACGCGGAGGGGTGGCGAGGGCGACAGCGATGCCGCCGATTGATACGGCAATGCAACTTCTTTTTTGGTGTTGCGTGTTGTTCTGCCAGAGTTTCTGAGCAAATGGACTCGCGGCGTGAGTGTTGCGTCTGCAGGAATTCATCATGCTACTGTCATGGAGCTGCAGTGTCGCCGCGTGGAGAGCGTGTCAAGGGGGAGAGCGTGTTGGTTTTATCGCTCTTGTGGTGTTCCTACGATGATGTACAAATAAAAAATTTTTCATCTTGTAGCTACCGCGTGGATCCAAACTACTATGTACATGCGGGAGGGGAACTGCAGGACGGCGATGATGTGACACTGATGCCATGCGATCCATTTGGGTGTGCCCTTTGATACCTCCCGTGCAGCTCCATGCACAACTATGGCACACGCGGCGCTCTCATCGGCACACAAGCCGGAAGCTTTGGAGAAGGGAGAGCAGTAACTTGCACGAAGCACCGGGATTCGGCTACCAGGAGAGGCCGAGGAGATGATATGGGCGACACGAGGAGCAAAGAGGTCGGCATGCTAGTGCAGTTGAGGATTGGCCGCATGGCGGTCGTGCCGTCGTCGTTGTTATCACCGCTCTCTCTCTCTCTCTCGAGACGTTTTTTTTTTTTTTTTTCATCGTGAAAGTCACAGAGCTTCATTTCTCCATTGACTCATTTGCGGATGTGCATTGCGGCTTGTGCGTCTGCTGCAGCGCGCGGACGAGTGCCTTGCGATGTGCCCGCTGGAAGTCGCTGTCACGCCTCGATTTGGAGGGCGAAGGCTGTCGCTATCAATTTTGACACACACACACACACACAACTTTCCTTCGGGCGTCCTTTTCCATTCAAGAAGGAGGCAGTGGGGGAATAAAAGATGTACGCACGCATTATGCGTGCGTGTGTGTGTGTGTGTGTCTGTGTGAGCTGCTTGCTGCTGATACAGCAACGACACGGATTTATGCCTGTGGCCCACAGGAGAACAAGGAACAGACCAAAAACTCACCATTTGTATGTGATTACTGTGAAATTAAGCGCCTGACGAAGACAGGCTTGATTTCCCGCCCGCCGCCGTAACAACCACGGCAACAACGCCGCGGTGGAGAGCAAGCCGCAACCACGACCCGCAGCAACGCCACGCCGCCCCATTTGCGGCAAGCAGATCGATGGGCAGTGCCGGGGGGCTGGCCCCAGACATGGGATGCAAGCGCCCCAACGGCACGGCTGCGGCGAACCAGGAGCCGGAAGGGAGCTATGCTTCACAAAGAAGTTGGCGCAGCACCTCCTCTCAAGGTGGAACGCCTCCGTCCTCGCTGATTTCCACGGCGGAACCCTCACGAGCGGGGACGGGATTCTCTTCCGCTGAATCACCTGGCGGAAATATACATGTGTGTGTGCCCTACGATGGTGTGCGGAGGAGCCCTATCGATGCAAATCGTAAAAAACACAAGGAAAAAAAAGCCTGTGGCTATGTTTTTGCTCTCCCAATGCTGTTCTTTTTGTCCTCCGTTTTTTTTTTTCTCTTCTCGGTCGCATTTTCGAAGTATTGAACGGAAACAACAACCACAAAAAAAAAGACGGGAGCCGATGAACGGAGAAAATCGGATGCAAGGCGGGTGGGAGGGACACGTAGCGGATGAGCGGGAGCACGTGGACAGACTCGACTCCAATGTAGTGATATGCCCGTCTTGTCTCGGTGAAGACGACGGCGATGACGACGACGACGACAATTATTATTACTATGATGATGATGGGGAAGGGGGCGAGGAAGGCAACGCGATCAAGGGCGCAAATGGGCTTCAAGATTTGGTGCCAACTAGCCTTGAAGACCTCACATTTAACGAAGAGGTGCACACTGTGCATCTTGTGGAGGGGGATTTCTTCCCAGAGGATTCGCCTGCCCATGTGGAGCTTCGAGTAGCAGATGAACGCGATGATGCAGCGTCTGCGCTGTCTGGCTCGGCGCGAAGGCGGGCGCCGCTCGCGGAGAAGAATAGTGCGGAGGGTGATGTGCACTCCTCATGGTTGATTGAGCCGCGGGGTGCCGTGAAGCGCGTGCGTTGGGCCGACGAGGGTGCGACTGCGGCTCCATTGGTACAGCACGCCAGAACCTTCTTTATGCGTCACATAGATCAGACCAAGACCCAACAGCAACAGCAGCAGCAACAGCATCAGCCTGGTGAGCCCGATAAAGCTCTGCAGACTTTTTCGCCGCCACCAGTTCTTCGTGAGGAAACAAACACTGACGGTACGACGTACCTTTCATGTAAAGCACAACGTCCAGCCTGGCGCTTCGCTATGCGGAAGCGTGCCTTGATGATGGCTGAGGGTGGTTCGAGTGATCCTCCATTTAGACTGCAGCCGCCTGGCAACAGCCTTCTGACACCCGCCGTCACGCTTCTAGCCAACCTTCACCCGCCATACCGAAGGAAACATGTTGGGTCAACGGTGTTGATGCGCATCGCCACCATCGCGCAGAATGCCAAGAATGGCGAGGCCCTCTGCGATGGGGGACTGCAGATGCCGATGGTGCGCGCCTCTGAACTTCGCAATGTCCCGTTGTATATTCCATTCTGACCCGAAGCTTGGTCCAGCATGCCTGCGAGCGAGCGAGCGAAAGAAAAAGAGAGAAAGATGTGGGGACTGAAGTCGGCTGCGGGTCTTTACCCTTCTGGAGAGGTGCTCCACATTCGGCGTTCCATTGATCGTTGTGGTTGCAGTTATTGTTTTCCGCTTTGTTTCCCTTCTGTAATATATATATATATATATATATATATATATATATCCACGCCGCGTCATCACTGGTTGATGCAGGACACGTTGCACCCGTACACACGAGCATCGATCGTGCCTCGTTTTTTTTTTTTTTAATCTGCATGTGTTTCCATCTTTCTGCCAATGCAAGGTCGCTGCTGCTGTTGTTGTTGTTGTTGACGGGTCCTTCACTCTTGCTGCTGTTGTCAGCGTCTTTTGAGTATCAGCCTCTACCATTGGAGCGGGTGGGGGGGGGGGGGGGGGGGGGCCCAAAAAAAAAAAAAAAAAAAAAGAAACAGAGAAGGCAGATACGGTTGGTGAGTAGGGAGGCGATTTCTTTTCTTTGGGTTTTTTTTTTTTTTCGTCTATCGAACTGCCTCAAATGGTCGTCAGTCATCGAGCAGATCGTCTCCTGACGCTACCAATGTTTACGGTCTGGCATGAGATGACACCTCTTGCCAATCAACACAAGGCAGTGAACTTGGGACAGGGCTTCCCGAGTTTTCCCCCACCTCCATTTCTCCTGCAGGAGGTTCAACGCATTCTTGACGAGAGTGCCACAACTCCCATCAACCACCAGTACGCACGAGCACAGGGTAATCTGGAGCTCGTGGCGCAGATCAAGCGCATGTATGCGGTGCGTCTCGCACGTGCAGACATCTCGGAGAACAATGTATTGATCACAAACGGAACGACGCAAGGACTTAATCTGGTGTTTCAGGCGCTGATTAATCCAGGAGACGAAGTTATCATTTTTGAGCCCTACTACGATGCGTACAAGTGTGATATTGAGCTGGTAGGTGGCGTGGTGAAGTACGTTCAGCTGATTCCAGGGAGCAGTGGTTTTGCTGACGCATGGTCCTTTAGCGAGGAGCAGCTGCTCTCGGAGATAACGCCGAAAACAAAGGTGATACTTCTTAACACACCGCAGAATGTGCCTGGGAAGACTTGGTCGCTGGAGGAACTTGCGTTGGTAGCCCGTATCGCCGCCGATCGAGACCTCCTCGTCGTTGCAGATGAAGTGTACATGAGCCTCGTGTACGCATCCACACACATCTCACTGGCCTCGCTGCCTGGCATGTGGGAACGAACCATCACGCTGAGCAGCATCGGCAAGACCTTCTCTTGCACAGGGTGGAAGATTGGTTGGGCGGTGGGCCCGTCGGAAATTATCAGCTCTCTCAGTCAGGTGGCATCGTATCAAACATTCTCAGTTTCAACACCAATGCAGATTGCCGTCGCCCGCGCACTTCAGAAGGCTGAGACCAATGATTACTACGTGACTCTTGTTAAGGGATATGAGAAGCGGCGAGCACTCCTCTGCGATATACTTGCCAAAAATCACTTGCCGCCCGTAGTTCCCTCTGGTGGTTTCTTTGTGCTGGCGGACATCTCTCGCGTGGATCCACGCCATTACTACAACCCAGACGACACGGAATTTGGTCGCGATTGGCAGTTCTGCCGCTGGCTTACGCGCACCATTGGGGTGTGCGCCATCCCCACCACCGCCTTCTGCACTCCTTCGAGTCGCAGGTTGTACGAGGGCTACGCAAGGTTTGCTTTCTGCAAGACGGAGGAGGACATCTGCGAGGCCGGTGTGCGTCTTGCCAAACTGCTGGATTACTTCATTCCCGCGGAAAAGGAATGAACGCAAGAAGACTCCTCATCAATATGTCTTCTCTGTTGTTAGTTTTTCTCATCGCTGTTCGTTTCACCACCACGACTCCTCCCACTTCTCTTTTTTGTTTGTTTGCTTGTTTTCTGAGAACTTGCGACAAGAAATGATATCACCTGACTGATCTCATTTATGTATTTCAACCCCTTCTTTTTATTATTGGCGGAGATTAATTATCAAGGTGCGAGTTTCTGATAGAGAGAGAGAGAAAGAAAAAGTAAGTTACCAGTTATCAGTTATTTTTGTTTTTGATGCTCACAACAACGAGGCCCGCCTTTCACTGATGCGAAGTGGGAGACCGGCAAAAGAGCATTTACCGAGTTGATTGCCCAGAACGGAATCGTTTGGTTCTCCTTCGATTTTCGGCCTGTTTCAGATACCCATTTGTCTCATCACATGAATGGCACCCGCACTTCGGAAAGTGGTGAATTTATTTTTCAGTTTGGGACAAGAGCAGGCGCCCCATGTGCATTTCAGGAAGGGCATCATAAGCTTCAATATGCCACGGAATTTAGCGTACAAATACAAGTGCGCCTGGGAAGAAATGGCGGGCGAAAGTTTCCGCGTTCACCACGCGGAACAACACAACATGCAGTTTGAATCGCAGCAGCGCACCACCCAAATGCACTAGGAAATTCGGATGCGAGTCTTTCATATCGAACAACTGGCGGCTTAGGTGCGGCGACTGGCGAAACAGTTGGGGCAGAAAGAATCTCGTTTGAACCAAATGCGACAGACGACAGAAGATGCGCCGGCACGCCGGCCAACGACGGATGTTCCATTCACAGAGGGCGGGAACGTTAAAAGGTCGAAATTCGGTGTTTCCGCTGTGCTAGGAGTGGGGAGTGGAAACCCAGTCGATCCAGCGCGCCGCCCAAAGTTGGGCCTCCGAGGGCATCCAGGAGCTCAAATATGAATCGTGGAAAGACTGCAGGCGCTGGAAGAGAACATCTGTGCATTTGAGGGGGTGGTGGGTTATATGCTGGAGCATTCCCCCCTCAGGGGCCGCCACGGCATGCCGCACTGTCTTTCCGATGCCGGCCAAGCCAAGCACGGCTTACACTGAAGCGCGGAGAGTCTTCGAGGCGTGGGCTAACTCCATTTGATCTGAAGGATGTTTATTGGAGCTTATCGAGCTCGGACGTAAGATGTATTCACGTTTGCGTTTCTTGCAGGCGGCTGTGGATTATCTTGGCACATCGTGCCAGGCAATTCGTGATGCCATGGAAGGTCCACATAAGAAGGATAATCCTTATTCGCAAGCGGCTCTAAAAGTGCAGAGGGCGCACACAAAGAAGTTTGCCCCACCGCCCAGAAAGGTTCGGTGTTACCGATGTGGCCGAATTGGGCATTGCAGCACCAATTGCCGGGCTGAGCTATCGACGAAAGAGTCGTTTAAGCCAAAAAAAAAAAAAACGATTACCGGCCCGGGAAACAATGAATCGCGGGGCCGGGACGAGTGGGGCTTCAGCGGGAAGGAGGCGTTTGGGGCTGGACGCGTCCAACCAACGCGGTGTTTTCTTTTCGGAACGGGGAAAGACGGGAGACATTTCGCAAGGACACGGCGCCCACATGCGGCATTCCAAGGGGGTTGTTTGCCACCAAAGACCGCATCGATAAGCGAGGCCACGGTGATTTCCACATTGTGGCATTTGCACCGGAGGCCAACAAGGTCGCAAGGCGCACGTGGACCCAGACGGGGTGGGAGCCAAAATAAAAAGGGGGGCCGTGACGCGAAGGTTCGAGGAGTTCACAGCCAAAAATGGCCTCGAGTGTCGGGAGAAAAGCGTTCCTCTTTTTATCGCAAATCTTCGGTTGGCAAAAAGCAGCGCGCGGTGCTGTGCACTCGGACGCTGCTGCTCATGCTGGCCGCGGGAAGAACACCCGCACAAATGTTTTTATCCGGCCTGCAGAAAATGGCCGCGGCGGATCCCATCAAGCAGGAGCGCCCAATGCTACGATGGGAATTGGATATGGTGGTCTCCAACTCGCCTCTCAAGCGCGACCGAGTGGCAGTGCGATTGGCGCGGGCAACCGCCAGTCGTTTGGGAAAAGAAATCCCGCCGCTTCAGCGGAAGAACTTCGCGCCGCACCCGCACAACCCAGACGCCATTATTTTCGATTGGGGAGCTCTCCCCAAGACGCCCAAGAGCGACCCGTACAAGGCAGCACGGTGCGTCGCCACCGAGGGAGAAGACGCCAAACTCACAAAAGCGGCGATAAAAGGCATGGGGGAAGACGAAAAGTTCACAATCCCAAACTCAAGATATGCGGGTGGAGAAGCCAATTCGCCCTTGAGGAATGACGGCGCATTCCATAACGAGAGAGAGGCGGTCGAGCACGAACTTAACCCCTGTCTTCCAACTCAGTTTGGGAAAGCACGTCGGCCCAATGGAGTTTCCTCGCAGCAGAGTGCGTTATCTCAGCCATTGGGCCGCAACCACCAACGATTCCGAGAGGTTGTCGTCGTTGATGTGGGGGGCTTCGCGAATTGGCCAACCAGCCATGGGCACGCCCAACAGCCGAAAAAGGCGAGCATCATTTTTTGCAGGGACACAGCATTCTCTTGCGCACAAACAAGACCCGCGTGGCATCGCGCGGTGGGGAGAAGAATCTGCCGCAGCAATAAGTTGGCGTTGGCACGCCGTCCATGAAAGGGATTCGGAGTCGCCTCTTCATTGAGGCGCCAAAACGTTTCAACGCGGTCTTGGACGTTCTGCGAAGACCCGCCGCTGAGGAGCAGGAGGGGAAAAAGGATCCAAACTACGCATGAATGAAAACAACGCACGGCTCTTGAGGAAGGCTGGTATTATTTCCGCGGCGTCGGGGCACGGAACGAAAGTATGGGTAACGCCTTTCACAGTTGTGGAGAACAAGCCCCACAGGGATGAGACGACGTTTCATCGCATGGCCTCGGGGGAAAAACGACCAGGATGAGTATGAGGCCAACGTGCCGCTTGGCAGCATTTCCGAGCACCTTGGAGCAGAGGACGACGAGACCGCAGCTGTACTCGACCCGAAGGCATTGTTTTTTCCATGCCGCGTTACCCGATGAGGTCAGGGCGCGCCTCCGCTGTCGAGCGGAATCCGGGGAACTGGCCGAGTTTACTGGGATACCGGCGGGATGTAAATGCAGCCCGGAAGTGCTGCATACCGTAACGAGGGACTTGGCGGGCGACCCCGAAGTAGTCAAGCCAGTTTTTGCTGCGCCGCGGGATTTGAGAATCCACACATGGATTGACAATATCCGATTAAGTGGGCCACGGCAAACGGTAAAGAGTTTTGCCCGGTAGATGGAAGAAAACGCGCGGCTTTGCAGGGCGACATTTGGACAACGACAGCTGGACGTCGGGAATTACGACCTCATTGGCGCCACTTTCAACCATGAGGACGGATCTGCACCTCTGAGCGGAGAAATCATTCGGCGTTTGCGTGAGGCGCCATCGCTCGAGACCTTGCCAGTGGAAGAGATGCAAAGCACGGCATCGCGCATGATGTACGCTGCTGGCGTTCGGGGCGAATCCCTGTTTCAGTACTATTTCTTTTTAACGATAGCACGACGGCGGCTGTCACGCCTGAACGGAGTCCTGCTTCGCCCCCAAGAGGCGACTAATTTACCACCAATGGCGGCAATGCTGGGGCGCAAATGGCTCGCCGCTTTGGTGGGGAATGGACCGGCGTGCCCTCCCCAGCCAAGGCGCCAAGTGCCGCCATTGGTGGCGGGTGCCTCCATGAAGGGATGGGGGGCGTTGCTGTTCAAAGACTCCGGGGAAATATGGGCAGCAGGTGGTGCGTGGGAGCAAGAGCTGCACTTGACATCCCAAGCAGAGGCGCGCGCAGCACAGTTATCACCGCATGCTTTTCGAGGGAATTTTCGAGCTCCTTCGCACATAGACGAGGGGAACACCACCACCATGCATATTATGCACGGCCAAAGGGGAACGCGCATTCGGACGCCCCTGGTGAAAGAAGCACCCGCCGTCGACAAGGTTGTGCGACTGCAATGGATCAACGCCACGTGGAATTACGCGAGTTCAGTGCAAAAATCCAGCGAATGGCGTTTCACGCGGTGGCGGGGCCAATCGCATGGCCACCGCGAAGGGGGAGGCGGTCTGAAAGGCGCCTTCAGCATTTCATTTTTCGTCAGTAAACAATGATAGAGAGTAAAGTATTGAAATTTTGTAATTGTCTTCCGGGGAGGTGTGCATTCACCGCTCGTATTTCAACACCTCGGAGTATCTTCCCTCACCGTTTTTCATTTCACCTCGAATCTAAGGCAAAGGAGGGTAGAAACTATTCACTTCCTCTCCACTTTTCCACAGAGCAACAACAGTGGCTGCTGCGCTTCACGGATTTTGGTCTGATCAAGGATGGCGATTCATAAAAGAAGATAACGCCTGCTCTTGCGTTAGCAGGTCGTGTCGATGAATAACAGGTTTCAGGCTCCAGATTGTTCTTCTTGTACTCTGGGAAAAGTGGGAAAGGAGGTGTGTGGAGCTGTGGGCGATCTGGACTCTTCCCCGTTCGTCTAGATACATTTCACTATACCTGTGTACAGGTGTGGGCGTTTTATGCAGCCCTCCCTGGTTCGATGCTCAGATTTCCCAAGTCGTTCGAGCTCCCCCGAAAAAAAAAAAATCTTTTTGTTTTTCAATTTGTTGGATTGTTCAGGCTTAGCATAAAATGAAGTTCACATTGATACAATACCACCCACCTCATTGTACTCACATCACCGGTGGTGTGTTGCGAGGGGTTCCCATTGTTTTCATAGCATGGGCAGCTGCTTGACTCATCGTCGCTGCGGTGAACGTTGGTTGCGGCGCTGTTCCAGTGCAGTGGGCTCCACCGCTCGCGGGAAGAGTGCCGCGGAGGCATTTTCTGCTACATGAAATGCTGGCACCCGACGTGATTCCCACAGATGGAAATGGCACTGCACCAGATGTCTGCCGCACCGGTGTGCATCTGGAGTGGTCAACTCGAGTGGGTAGCAGCGTTTTTGCCTCCCCACGTATTGTCGACTTGAGTCACGACGGGGAAAAGGAAATGCCCGTGTCGACGTGCACACAGTTTCTCGAGGCTCTTGATGGCGTTAACGGCGAAGATGTCTCTGGATTCCCATTTGTACACCCGAACTTCAAGTCATACGCCAGCCCACTCCCTGTTGACATGGACGGAGACGGCAAGACGGAGTGGCTCGTCGCGATGTACACGGGTGAGTTGATGGTTTTCGGCGATGATGGGAAGTCACTCGGGGCTGTGAAAGTGCCGTCTCTGCCAATAAAGAAAGATTGGGTAGGGAAAAACCTCACGGAAAACGATGCGGTGAGGTTTAAGTTAAGGAGTGTAGAGAAATCAGAAGAATGGTTGCGCCAGGTCTTCCGTGCACGGCGTATGCAGGACATGACGCTTTACCCCATCCCCGGGCGGCATGGCGTGGGACACAATGTCACCCCCAGAAACCCAGTCGCTGAGGGAGGGCCAGTAGCATCAAAGGTGATCCATCGCACCCTCGCAGAGGTCGGGAACGGAGAAAACAAGGACGCTGACGTCTTGGCTGCCCCAAATGATGCCTTTGATGATGATGAAGACATGGAAATAGAAATGGATGACAAGTTGGATGGGGATGATGGGACATACGAGGATGATGTCAGAAACGCACGCGGTATCGGCACGGACGGGTGGCTCAGCGCCGAGGCGAGGGCATCGATGGACCTTCTGTACCACCAAGAGCTGCATAAAGGCAGCGTCAGCTACGAGGGTGAGAAGGATGCTTTTAAGCTCCGCAATATAAGGAGTCCAGAGAGTGCGATCGTCGCTGATGATGAGATTGCCGTAGACCCACACATAATGTCTACTCCAGTCATTGCAGACGTTGACGGCAATGGTGATCTTGACGTCGTGGTGCATCTCAGCTACTTTTTTGACTCCAAAACGTACGAGGGCTATCGGGAGAATCTCCTTCCAGAGGGCATTCGTATGAATGACTATGTTGCCGATGTTCTTGTGGTTATAAACTTGGTGACGGGAGAGGTGAAATGGCTAAAAGTGCTGCACCTCACAACTAAAAACAGTACAAGGCCGGCCTATGCCATGTCGTCACCCGTTGTTGTCAACTCTAAGAAAGATGTTCAACACGAGATTTATGTTACGACAACTGCCGGAGCCATCTTTGGCTTCACGGGAGACGGGAGACAGCTCGACGGCTGGCCGGTGTGGATGGAGACACCCATTACGGCATCTGTGTCAACGGAGGACGTGGATGCCAACGGTGTGCTTGACATCTGTGCTGGCGACACAGGCGGAAATGTTGCATGCTACAGGGCAAATGGTGAAAAGCTCTGGAGTAAGCACTTCCCCGGTGCCATCACAGGACATATCACGTTTGGCGACATTGACGGCGATGGTGACATGGATCTGACATTCGGCACAGCATCTGGGTCTCTCTATGCGGTGCGGGGGCGTGACGGCAAGCTGCTGCCAAAATTTCCAATAACGACGGGAGGCCCGATCCTCGCGTCACCACTCCCCGTGAATCTCAACGGCACGTCAACGCCATTGGGATTTGCTGGGAATGGTCTACACCTCGTTGTCCCTTCCCACGACGGTACCCTGTACATCGTGAGCGGTACCACTGGATGTGTTGATGAGATTGATATTGGTGAGAAGTCCTCTACGGCGGTTCTTGCTGACGACATTACCGGTAATGGAAAACTGGACCTTGTTGTGGGCACACTCAGCGGGAGCATCATGGTTTTCGAGACGCTGGCTGAGTTCCACCCCCTAAAGGCGTGGAACAGCGGAGTCAAGTCCACGAATGGCTTCACTGCGTCTGAGGGGCATGTCGGTGTTTTCATCCACCCCGGTAGCCGTGTGGCCCGTGACACACGTGGTGACACCTTTACTCTGTTGGTGACCATTTACGACAAACGTGTGAGCGCTGAGGTGGAGCGGCAGTATAGTCTGACCATAACTATTGGTCCCCGCATCATGGTGCATCGCAAGGTATACACCGCGCCCGGCACCTACACCATCACATTGCGCGCTCCACTGGAGCGGATGTATGCCTCCCTGACAGTGATGATGCTCTTGCCGAATGGACTGAAATATGAGGACAGTGTGGCAATGAGCTTCAACATGCACTTCCTTGAAAGCATCAAGCTCACATTTCTGCTGCCGTTTCTGGTCACGTGCCTCGCTCTCTCTTTTGCAAGCCGACGACACGAAGTGGAGCCACCTCGATTGGATGCGTTGGATTTCTAAGTTGAGATACTCGCCAGGGACAAGATTGCGGTAAGGGGGAAGGCATGCCTTCCCCCCTTTCATCCCTTTTCTTGGGACAAACTGTGTGCGCGTGTGTTTAATAAGTGGTACGAAGGGATCGGCGAGTTTATTAACAGGGACCAATGCGTCGAAACAGGGAGAAAGAGATGAGGAATGGGTGGGGTCGCGGTCGCCTGAGGGCACGCTCTCTCGCTGCCACCTCATGCAGTGGTGAAAGCTGTGACTTTTTCTCCATATGAACTCTCCCTCTGAAGAAATTCTGTAGGTTTTCAAAGAGGGTATGTGGCGGATCTCTGCCATTAGCAGGCAGCTGCAAAAGCAGCCACTTGCGAATTCGGTCGGTTATTCTGCAGCCTTTACGCCAGCGACGGAGCGGCCAGTTGGTGCTTACCAGATGGCGACATCGCTATACTCTCCAGCAGCTACGCAGCTGAGCCGCCGAAAGGGCCACTGCAAACGTCAGAAAGAATACACTGCGAAAATGAGGCTCATCTCGTTTGCACATCGCCGCCAACTTGGCATGAATTCCAGTAATTAATTTATGGGGAAGCACCAAAACGAAAGACTGAGAGAAGAGTAGGAATGAAATGGACTCGGGCAGACTTATCGCTTCAGGCAGTTGCAAGGCGTTGTGCTCAATGGTGTGTGTGTGTTGCTTTGGATAAATGGAGAAGAATGAGATGATGTCGCTGCTGCGCATCACTGAATCTTTACATTTCACAGGAATGAGGTTTGCCCTGACGCTATTGTTGTTGTTGTTGTTGGCGCATGCTTCTTGTCTTTTTTCACGTCCCTACACCGTTCTGTGACTCTTGTGATACAAGCGCAAACCCTTATTTATAGGGAAGCAATGAACAGGGCTGGCGCAAGACGCACTCTCGCACTCGGTATTGAGGGCAGTGCCAACAAGATTGGTGTAGGGATTGTCGACGAGGCGGGGAACGTACTTTCGAACGAGCGCCATACGTACATAACCCCGGCAGGAACGGGTTTTTTGCCACGCGAGACGGCGCAGCACCACACAGCGAACATCCTGCAGCTTGTGCAAGCTGCACTGGTTGGGGCCAACGTGCAGCCATCGGACATCAGCGTTATATGCTACACGAAGGGGCCTGGGATGGGGGCGCCGCTTGCAGTGGGCTGCACTGTCGCCAAGACACTCTCTCTCTTGTGGTCTGTCCCGCTGGTCGGTGTGAATCACTGCATTGGCCACATTGAGATGGGGCGCGTCGTCACGGGGAGCGACAACCCGGTGGTGCTGTACGTGAGTGGTGGCAACACGCAGGTCATCGCATATGCAGAGCACCGCTACCGCATTTTTGGTGAGACAATCGACATTGCGGTGGGGAACTGCCTTGACCGCACCGCGCGGCTTCTTGGGCTCTCCAACGACCCCGCTCCAGGGTACAACATTGAGCAGTGTGCGAAGCGAGGTCGTGTATTTATCGCCCTCCCTTACGTTGTAAAAGGGATGGATATGTCCTTCAGTGGCCTGCTTTCCTTCGTGGAGAGACTCCTGTTGCATCCGAAATTTAAAGATAGAGACACATCCCCGTCGTGCGCTTCCTCGCTATCCTCCAGAACGCGATGCGCGCTGCCTGCTGGTGTGCAGGATGCCGTGGATGAACCGTTCGGTATTGATGACATGTGCTACTCGATTCAAGAAACAATTTTTGCAGTGTTGGCAGAGGTGACGGAGCGGGCCATGTCACAGTGCGCGTCGAATGAGGTGCTAATTGTTGGAGGGGTTGGGTGCAATGCGCGTCTACAGGAGATGATGCGGCAGATGGCTGAATCTCGTGGGGGGCGCTGTTTCGACATGGATGCGCGTTATTGTATTGACAACGGCTGCATGATTGCCTACGCTGGGTTGCTGGAGTACATGGCGGGAGGCTTTACACCACTGCCGAATGCTTTCATCACGCAGCGGTATCGCACCGATGAGGTAAACGTCTTGTGGCGTCGCTAAC
>JASANX010000953.1:37500-58744 GCA_030849745.1 Trypanosoma scelopori | reverse complement strand
ATAACAAAAGAACAGAAGGATATGGAGAAGGAAAAAAAAGGGGGGAGGGGGAATTACAATGCGCTTGTCGCAAGATATATATATATATATATGTATGTATGTATGTGTGAGTTTCCCATGGATAAAGTTACGACGAAAACAACAACACCACCACCAGCGTATTCGCCGGCCTTCCAACCACACACACACACACACACATAGAAGACATGTGCTTCATTCGTTACTGATCTCCTCCTACGTGATAATGATGCTGTTATTATTTCCAATTTCCTTTTTTTTTTTGGTGTGTGTGTGTGTTTTGTGTCTGCTCTATTCTTTGCATGTTATGTGGTCTTGAGCCACTTCCAGATCTCTCGTGCAGCCTCCCGCGTCTATCCCCACACCACCCCCGTGTCGACTGTATTTTATTGTCAACAAATAAGCGACTTCAGTGGATGTTGCACACGTTTCCCTCTTAAAAAAAAAAAAAAAATGTCTGTTGTTGTTTTTCTTTCTGTCTCTCTCTCTCTCTTCGCCCGCCACCGTTCAGCAGTTGTTGCTGCTGCTGCTGCCGCTGCTCTTTTCGCTCCCATCCCCCGCCCGGTCTCGACCGGGCGAGGTGTCCTCACCCCTTCCACCATCATCATCCCCCTCCCCCAGCACGTTTTCAACGCAGCTGCCCGTCCCTCGCCAATCAAAGCGGGAAAAGGAATTAAAAAAGGCGTGGGAGCAAAACAAACACCTGCGAGCGAGAAGAAGAAAATAGAACGAAGAAGTGGAGGGCAGTAAGCAGTCGACACCAGTCACATCAGACCTGTACAAGAAACTCATCTCCTCCTCACCATAAACCTGGACGCTGAAATCCGCACACACACACACACACCGGTCACATTCATGACACGACGTCTCCTTGATAGAAAAGCTGCGGAGAGAGCATGACAAAAATAACAGAATAACCTCCAGAATCGTTCACCGATGTATTATTCCCTTTTGCATTATCTCTCTCTCTCTGTGTGTAGGGTTCACCCCCCCCCCCTTTTGTTTCGGTTTGGGGCTTGTTTCCGGGGTCAAACTTCCCCCCCCCCCCCCCCCCCCCTTTGCCCGTGCTCTCTAGAAGAGGGACATTCCTGTTGCATAGTGCATGGGGCGCTTTCCAGGATGCGACACGTGAGTGAAGGTGGTGAACTTTGGTATCATATCTTTGCCAGTAAACCGTATGAAGGCACCCTTGTTCCCCATCTGATCACAGTAGTTTGGCGCACTGAATACAGTGATGCACTTTCCACCGTGGTCGACCTCGTAGCCTTCATCCTTCACCTCATGTGAGCGCACCACGAGCTTCAGATTGTTATTCTTCAAGAACGTCGCTGTCACATCTGGCCCAAATGAGGAACAGTCAACACCGCGCTTGCTAGGCGCACGGCCAGGCATCGGCTGCGGATCCGCCCACAAACTTTCACAAATGAGGCCGTTTTCGGGTATTTCGCGGAAGCGATTGGGCTTTTGCAACTCATCCAGCGTCACATCATCGCGGGAGTACAACCCACCATGCACTACAAACACATTCTTGTTGATCACGTGCCCAATTGGCAGAGCGTTGAAGACCTCGGAGAAGAGGTGAAAGATTTCTTTGCTGTACTTCTGCGTCACCTCACCTTCGAAGCCGTACATGCGGTTCATCGCCACACCCTCGTGGTTGCCACGAGATAAGAACATGTGGTCTGGATAGAGCACCTTGTATGCAAATAGCGTCATGACGTTTTCAAACGAGTACGACCCGCGGTCAACAAAGTCACCGTTAAAAAGGTATCGGTTGGTCGTCGACGGAGACCCGTTAAGCTCAAATATGTTAAGAAGATCGTAGAACTGTCCATGCGTGTCGCCGCAAACGGTGATGTCTTGAGTGTCTGGCACCTCAATTGCGACAATGTTGGGACAGCTCTTAAATATTTTTAGTACCTCCAACAGGATAAAAACGACATCCCGCCGATCGATAAGCTTTTCGGCACGAAAGTGTTTCTTCATGGCCTCGACAAAGTCTACTGTAACAGAGTCACCCTCAATGTGGGGCCCGTCATAGTCGGGTCGCAGAGTGCCTAGTTTAATCGTCCGAGATACCGGCTCCGCATCAGGGGTGTAGATGGCGCTCTCAAAGCGAATGCGTCGCACCTCCTTTTCGCAGTATTCTAACTTCATCCGCGCGTCTGCGTCACCTGGGACCAGTTGCACCACCGTCTTAAAGTCTTTTAGCGCTTCCTTGTGCTTGCCGAGAAAAAGGTGTGCTGAAGCCTTGCGGTAGTAGGCCTTCACAAAACCCGGATCCAGCTGCACCGCCTCATCGGCGTCTGCGAGTGCAGCACCCGGGAGTTCGGTCTTCAGGTACGCAAAGGCGCGATTGCACAGTAGCGTCGGTGTCCTGTCCAGCTCGAGTGCTTGTGTGTAGAAATTGATGGCGTGGTTCCACTTGCCCTCCTTAAAGGCTGCATTTCCCTTGTTTTTCAGCTGCTCAGCCTCCTCTACAGCCCCCATACTTTTCCCGACAGCGTTAGACGACAGCGCACACACACACACACACACAGAGAGAGAGCGCGCGAGAAGAAAAAGAGGAGCTTTCCCTTCTTCGCCTGTTGTGTTCTTAATTTGGTTGTTCTCCACCACAATTCCAAGAAAGGGAAGACAAGCGAGAAGCACACACGCACAGACAGACAGACAGACAGACAAACAGACCAAAGGGGGAAAAAAAAAAAGAGGCCAAAACAACAACAACAACAAAAAAAAAAAAAAAGAAACAGGATGATGATCATGAGGATGAGGGCAATCAGCAGGAGAAGCAGACTCAGGATGAACGAAGAGAGAAGAAAAACAGAGCCACAGGGTTGGCCAAACGGAGGTTCACAGCTTCATGCTGGCATTCGAAGCCTGAAAACAAGATTGGCAGCACATTCCACATTTCTTTCCTTCTTTCTCGAAAAGCGAAAGGCAACTGTCGTATCCAATAATGCAAAAAAAAAAAAAAAAAAAACAGGGAGATATAAATATATATATATATTTTTTTTCACTCACTCTTTTCATCTCCCCCTTTCAATCCTCACTAGATGCATGCATGCATGTGTCAGTCTGTCTGTCTGCGACGAGGGGGCATACAACGTGAGTCACGCTACACCAGATGATAAGCACTAGTCGCAGATACGCTCCCATAGTTGCAGCACGCCGGGGTCGATTCCCCCTCCCTCCCATCTACCGCCAAGAAAAAGCGCTCTAATTCCCCAGACTGCAATCGTCTATCCGTTTCTTCAATCACGGCACACAGGCGATCTGGAAAATGGTCGCCGAACATTGAAGACGAACACACTACAGTCTGCACATCCTCTGGAGTCTCAAACACGGGCACGAACACCTCCTCGTATTTGCAGCAACTGCTGCTCAGGCAACAGCCAGTACGCAAACAACACCTGCAACTCGCACGCAATACAGCCTTTGAGTAGTGCACAAGTGTAAAAGGAGGAAACAGCTTCGTCTCCCCATTTCTAAGAGGCACACAAGAAGAGTGATGCAAACTTTCGCGAAACGCATTGCATTCTCTCGAGCCACGTGTTGGCAGCTGAGAGGACGCACCCGTTGCCTTGCCTCCTCCAAGAACACTTAGAAAGAGGAGTGATTTTGGAATATTGCAGTTTTCCAGCGCATCAAAGATGGATTCCCGAAGGGAGTCAAACGTATGGGCAGCCATGCGTGGAATGATGTCATTGCCAACAAAGCAGGCCAGAATAAAATTCTTGCTGTAGTTGACAAGGGCCTGCGACATCAGTCCACCAGGCGGTGCGTACGCAAAGCAACGAATACGGCTTCGAATCTTCGGTTCCGTCGCGCGCAGCGCGATGCTCAGTATGGAGGCAACCCCAGCACCAAGCGAGTGGCCCAACACGACGATTTTGTGGTCCCTAAACTCTCCCTCAATAATATCATTCAGTACGCCGGCTTGCCGCAGTTCGCTCAGCACGTACTCGGCGCACAACTTCATTCCACCATGAACGTAGTAGTCCTCTGGTTTCATGTGAGATTCCAACTCTGTGTCTGGCATGCACAACATACTCGGGGATGCGACCAGATCTGTGATGCAGTCCACAAACGACATTGTCCCTCGAATCGATATAATAACTGTGTTAATGGATGGATCAACAGCAACAAAAAACACGGGGCGAAATAAGGCATTCTTCCAACTCGTAAGAATAATGTTCTCTTCAGAAAGGCCTGTGATCTTGAGCAGCGCTGTTACATCACAGTAGAACCTTGTCCCGCGATGCAAACCCAGACGACGGCGACAACACATCAGCGGGTCAAAACAACATAACCTCAGCACTCCAGTACAGCAGTGCATTTGCTCATACAGAAGCCACCCATACGCCGACATGTAGAATCGGCTATAGAGATGCAAGTCGGCAGCTTGCCGCCGTTGATGATCAGACAATGGAGGAAACCTCCGCGCCTGCAGGGAAATGCGTTCCGCGCGTCCGTCACCGGCCGATGGGAAGCTTAAACTTGACCGTTCAAGACGAAGAGCACATTTCTGCGACCTATTAACAAGTAGAACCCCCGCAACCACGTCACTTGGAACCATGTCGTACCCACGAAACAATCCCGCAAGTGTTTTGGCTGCATCATGAAAAGCGTCATCGGCACTAGGCGATTGAAAGCAGCAGCAGCAAAGGAAGTGACACCGCTTTTGCCAGAGCGACTCGTACTCTTGCGAATCATTGCACTCACGGGAGCCGTTAGGATCGAACAGCAAAACAAGCAATGAAAATTGGCACAGCGGTGCCAAGAAATTCAATACAATGACGATGCGCAACACTCTCCACGCATGAAGAACACAGTGCCGAGACTCATTATCCCATAACACAAACTTCGTAATAGCAATGCAGAGAGCCAACGACGCCAACAGGAATCCTGTTGTCACATAAAGTAAGGTCGACACGTGGCGACGCTTAGATACCTGAAATGGAGTACCCTGAAAACTCCACCATGCAGTCACGAGGAATGCCACTGCACCGACAACGTCTACCACGCCGAGAGAGAAAAGACACGTAGCAACACCCACCGAGGCACCTGGGCAATTCCTTATAGTCGTGATGTCACCAGCTTTAAATTGCATCAACGCAAGAATCGCGCCCAGCGTGAGGACAAGCGAAAAGAAGAGGCTCGAAAATACAAAGTCATCTGATGATGTGCGCCACTTCCTTCCGCACCAGCGTAGAGCGGGCATTGCCTAGAGATTACACTCCCCCGCCCCCCTCCCCTCTGTACACAGAGACAGACAGAAAGAAACAAAGAGAGCATATATATATATATATATGTACGTACATGTACACTCGGTCCTCCAAGATCAGCGAGGACTAAACAGTAGAAAAATGAAAAATGAAACAGAACTGCGCGGTGTTGAAGGCGCAAGCGGAGGCTTTTTTTTTTTTTTTCGCGTTCACCCCCAAAATCATATACAAGCTCTTCCACCCCTCCTAACCAAAGTAAAATAAAATGATTACAAAAAAAAAAAAGAGAATGATGATAATCTGTTTTGACAATGCACGAGCACACAACAATGTAACTAGATAATTTTTTTTTTGATTTTGAGAATACAGGCATCGATTATCCCAAGAAAATCCCTGGCAATGCTGGCAACCTCATCGTGGCGCCATGGACTAGTACCTTGCGCGTTTGCGGGGGAGGCCAAAGCGCCTGCGCCACACCCCCGTGGCAATGATGGCCCAGCACGCCTTACTGTCTTCAAGATCAAAATACTCCACGTCAAGTGCCCAGCGTCCCTTGGGGGAGAGTCCATTTGGCAGCCGCCCTTCGACTACATTCGCGGCAAGTGGTTTGAATATACGAGGGTCGAAAAGGGAGCGCGACCTCTGGTAAACACACACACACAAAAAAAAAGAGGGGGGAAGGGGCTGCACACGGAGTGATTTTAGAGGGAAGTTGCCAACAGCGGCGCACAGCTACTGGCAACTTCCCTCTGCACTTCGCGAATGGGCTGCCAGTGGCTTGTCCGCGAAACAAATAAATAAACTTGGAAAGCAACACCAATGGAAAACGTGCTTCAACGGACGGCAAAAAAAAAAGAAGAAAAAACATTGTATTATCGCGTCAACCAAAGATGTGTCCATCAAGTCCTTTTTAGTAAAGTACAAGGCCTGGTGTTGCGGGTGCCGTTTACGTGCTGTGGCCTCGTCACTGTATCCTCTTCTGCCTCCAAGCCAAGTATATGGTTCACTGCCTCCACCCCCTGCATGAGTGAGTGATCCTGGTTGCCGACCTCGTAGCGCCAAGAACCGAAGCGCCCCCTAGAATATATACATTGGGCCTTCAGCTGTGGCTCCGCCTTCCCCAACAGCTCGTTTCGGCCAATGAAAGGCGTGGGGTAACCCTTTTCTATGCGGTGGAGCCATCGGCTCACCACCACATCCTCGGGGGTGAGCAGACCGGACGATAAGCAGCCAGTTATGCAATCCTTAATAAGTGTGTCGTGGTTTACGGGCTTATGCACGCTTTCACTCACCTCCAACATTAAACTCCAACAGCCTTCTGGGGCGTTGTACTTGGAATAATTCGAGAACACCGTTGCTCGGTAAAATGGGCATGTATTTTCGGGGAAATACATCCAGCATGTAGTGCGCAGATGTGGCGGTGGGGACCCCTTAATGCCGATACCAACAACATTTGTCGAGCTGTATACCATTTTATCGGCAATGGCAAACCAATCCTCATGATTTGTAAAGGCGCTGCCTTTCGTCATGCGCAAGAGGTCATCGTATGGCACGGTAGAGATGAGGTAGTCGTATGAAACAACCTCCCCATTAGAGAATGTAATCTTCTTGGCATCCGCGTCAACAGCCACCATTCGATATGACGTGCCAAATGTCAGACACTCCTTGGGCAGCTTCGACCGAATGGCATTGTAAATCCCACCCGTTCCGCCGTGCAATGGAAAACGAAATGTTGCATTTGGCCCCCATCCCAAATCATCTTGTCTAGTTTCGATGTTCTTCCGAATGCGTTCCACGTTGACTGTGGCAACGCGTTCCCCAACCCACTCAGTGCTCATCAGATGTGGCGGCACAGCCCACACCTTGAAATTGTACGGCCTCATGAAGAGATCGGCGATGCCTTCACCAAACTGTCGCATGAAAGACTCCTCGAAGTTCTTCGGGGCTTCTGTGTGGGTCTGCGCCTGCGCCTTCACCAGTTCATCAAAGCACCGCTTCATGTCTTCCTCTGGCAGGCGGTGAATGTTGTTCTGGAACGGGTACGGGACCCAGCGCCCGAGCAGCCGCACCCAAGACTCCCGCTCCAGCACGTTCCACTCCTGCACGGCCCAGTCCATCACGTCATCAAAGTACTGATAATGTGAAAAAATGACGTGACCGCCAAGATCCCACGTGAACCCCTTGTCGTCACGGTAACTGCGTGACAAGCCACCAGGAACATCACTGCAGTCGTACAAGTGCCAGTCGTCGTGCCCGAGTTCTTCGAGCCGCACTGCCGCCCCGAGACCAGTGGGCCCGCCACCAATAATCACAATCTTTGGCATCTTCTGCAATGTCTCTTCCACCCTCCCACACGACCAGCCCTTTTGCCGTGCGCACGCGCCCAAATCTCCTCCCTCCTCCTCCTCCTATTCTTCTCTTGTTTACACGGCGGGGTATAAGACAGAAAATTATGTATTTACGCACAGAGCACCTGATGTACAAATGGCAGTAATTTGTAACGCTGCCTTCCCTCCTGCCCCACCCCACCCCCTCTTCTTTTTTTTTTTTACAACTTGAACTACCTGATTTCTTTCGCACGTAACAATAGAGAGAGGGGTACAAAATTCCCCCAACCCCTTTTATTTTGTTTATTTTCCGTATGTTTCGCCTTTTCTTCGAGGGGCACTGAGACAGTGCAGCGGGTGGAAAGAGAGGTGGAGGGTGTGCGGTGAAACGAGGAAGAGCAAATTAAAAAAAAAAAAAAGAAAAGCACAAGAGAGAATAACGGCCCCGAGAACCAAACACGAGAGTTGACCAGCAGAATACAGCCTCGGCTTGCGGCTAGGAGGCAAACCGAGGAGGAGGAGGAAGAGGTGGTGGTGGTGATGATGATGATGAAGGCGGCAGTGAAGCGCAATTGCGTGCGTGCCAACATCCAACAAGAAGGGGATTGTGTGATGGTTGTATCAATACGTGAATAGAAACGTGCAGACGTATGGCAGTAATAAAGTTAGTTCTCAATAGTTGAAACAATAAATACGGTGGGGAGGAAAGGGACGGCGGAGGCAGTTCTATCAAATGTACTCCACGGAGTAGCCGAACATCATCTTGATGGCGTCAAAGAAGTTCACCCTCCACCCTTCCTGCACACTGACCAATTCGCCTTCAGGAATACCCACCTGTGCAAACTCGAGCAGCGTCACAGCAGGCTCCTCCTTCTTGAACACCATTACAACCGAGCTGTGAACGCCAGTCGGCCAACTCTTCAACCGCCACTGCATCCGCGCCGTTTCATTCGGCACCACCTCGACAAAGAAGCCCAGAATGACGCCGCCAAGGAACTCAAACGTGCCGCCAGACCTTGGATCGATTTTCGCCTGAGACCGCGTGTAGGTTGACGCGCGTTGTTCATTCATGAGCGTCGTGAAGATCTCCTCCACGGGAACGCGCCAGCGCATCTTCCATGAGAAGCTTGTTCCCTCCCCAATGCTGCTCTTCGTGTTGCCTCCGGCAGATTTAGCCACCTTCGCTGCGTCCATCGTTTGTTGCTGTTGTTGTGACGGTGGTGGCAGAGACGAGACACTCTTGACATTCTTGCCAATGTGATATGCCTCGAAGAGCCCGTTGAAGTATTCTGTGATCACGCCACGCACAACTGCACGACCCTTCGAGCGCACGCATGCCTCCGCCTTCTGCGAGGCCGTGTTGTTGTCGGTGACGCTGACAGTGATGTCGTACTCCTCACGAAAGTTGTCGTGGTCCACCTCTGGGAGTGTCATCTTACCGGATGCATCCTCCGGGCCAGACCACTTTATTGACAGCTTGAGCTCAAAGTAGCACATCATTTTGCCCTTCCGCTGCGCCACCGTCACATCGCCGCTGATCTCGTTCACCTCCGTGACGCGCACCTCAACGCCATCCTCCTTGCACAAAATACAATCCTTCAGTCGCCGCTTCAGTTCCTCGTGACATTCATTGGAAAGATCACGCTCCTCCCAGTGCCATGCATTGACATTTTGGCCGTCCTTCCGCTCATTTACAATCCACCTCGGGTCCCCTTCGCCAACGCGCGCCATGTCGTTGTTCTTCTTTTTCAGTTTGTTTGCTTGCTTGTTTGTTTGTTTCCGATTGGCTGATCTTCGTTTGTTTGTTTCACCAGAAACGACAATAATAGCAAAGAAAAGAAGAAAGAAAACACAAGACTTGTATTTTTTTTTTTTTTGCTTCTCGTGGAGGGGAGGGGGGCGTCGTGGGGGGTCTTCCTGCCTCTCCTCTCTTGCTGCCTTTTTCTCTTTATTTTTGTTGTTGTTGTTGTTTTGTTTGTTGTTTTCGGTTGTTGCTGTTACAATAATATATATATATATATATCTGTGTGTGTGTGTGTGTGTATTTTTTAAATTTGTTTGTGCTTGCTGTGTTCACACCTGTCAACGCTCTTCCTTCATGCAGTAGTGGTGGAAAGGCAAAGGCATATGCAGAGCAACACACACACACACACACACACACGTGTGTGTGTGTGTATTTTGTACGAACATGTACGTGTTAGGCAAGCGGACGTAGGAGCTCTCGCACCACGATTGGGCAGAGGCACAAAGAATGAAGCGCAGCCCCTCCCCCCAATCAGCCTCGTCGGTTCCTCACGCACAAACGCGCTCTCATTGTCCCGTGTTTTTTTTTTTTTTTTCGTTTTTCTTCCTTCGGGTTTCCACTGCATCCACCCACACCTCAACGCAAAGGAAAATTTTGACACAAACCGCAGAGAGAAGAAAAGAAGAAGAGAGCAGGCTCCTAGACATTTGTGTGCATGCGTGTTATTGGGCATTCCTTTCGTTCCTTTTTTTTCTTGTTTTTTTTCTGAGTTCCTTTTATTTTCCTGTTTTCTTCTTTCACCCCCCCCCCCCCTCCTCGTCGCTCCACTACACACACACGCACACACACACACACACGCACACACACGCACACACACACAGAGAGACCATCACCACCCCCACACTATTGAGTGGTACATCACACCTCCAGTCACATTCGTCTTATTTTCCTCCTCTTCCACCACCACCACCACCACAGACCACCCTCTCCCCTCCTCCGCTCTGTTCCATTGTTGGCGTTTTTACACCATGCTAGATCTGCTCACGATCGTCCGCTGCATCCGGCACAGCCGCTCCATCCTCCCCATCAGGCTCCTTTACGCTGGTCGTCTCTCCCCTCTCGTCCTCCACCACCCCGCACTCCTCATTGCAGTTGATATTGGGGTCCATCACCTCGTTTCCGTCGTCCTCATTATTCTCTCGTACCGCCGATTTTTCCTCAACCTCCTCTTCTCGCCTGCGGTGCACCTGCCGGTGATGCCGGTCTCCTTCGTCTTCCTCAGAGCTATCGTCACTGCCGGAAGCTGACCCCGTCCGCCCCTCCTTTACACTGCGCTCCTGGAGCTTCTTCTCGTACTTCTCTGCATCTCGTCGCACCACATCAAGGAACTGCTTTCGCTGCACCTCGCGCAACTTAACAGTCTCCTCGGATGGCATTGGATTCGCTGGACCACGGCCGTATGGCATCCCACGGCCCATTGGTGGACCGCCCGGGTAACCACCCGCACACGCACCCCGAGGCGCACCCCAGGGCTGCTGCTGGATCGGCATGGGCGGGTATCCCATCGGAGCTGCGGGTGGCATCGCCGGAATACCCGGCGTTGGCGGCGGCACCGTCTGTGGAAGTAGACTCGCCATGAGAATCTGCTGTTGCTCAGGTGTCAGGTTGTTTACGTCTATGGCACCCTGCTGGATAAGCTGTATGAGGAGCTGTGCGCTTTGTTGCTGCTGTTGCACTACGCTGGGGAGAAAGTTCGTCGCCAGACCCATCCCCGGCGCAAGGGGTTGTTGTATTGGCTGCTGGTGGTTACTCATCCCACCCATCATGTTATTATTGCTGTTGGCGTTGCTGTTATTCATATTGTTATTGTTGCTGTTGTTGTTACTGTTGCTGCCGCTGCTGTTATTATTATTATTGTTGTTGTTGTTGTTGTTGCTGTTGCTGCTGCTGCTGAAACCCTCAGGTCGTCCAACATTGCCCTTGCTAACTCCAACCTTGATCTTCCTCCCTGCTAGCGTAAAGCCATTGTACTTCATCGCACGTGCCCTGTCATCCTCGGAGGCAAAGTCGATAAAGCCGTAGCGATATGGGTCCTCATCCCTCCCGTTAAGGGAACAGTCGATGATGCTGCCGCACTGCGAGAACACCTGGCGGAGGACCTCCAATGTCACACTGCGGTCAATGTTGCCAATGTAGCATCCAAACCGCTGCTGAGATACCTGCGCCATGAGTCGCCCTCTCCACCTCTATTCACTAAACAGCCGCACAAACTTCTCTCGCTTTCTCTCTCTATATATATCAATATATATATATATATATATATATATTTTTTTTTTTTCTCTCTCTCCTTCTTTAGATGTATCACCGACCCTCTACACGCGTCACACAGCAACAGGGATTTCTCTTTGCCTTTTACAAAAAAAAAAAAAAAAAGGTTACACACAAACGGATAACAATGCTTCGCTGCTCGAAAAACTCAGAGCAATCAACCGAGTGTTCTCTTCTTCTCTTCCGTCTCCTTCACCTGTGAAAGTTAGAATGAGTGGTGAGGAAAGAGATGCGCAGCGGGATGCCAATTGCCAGAATGGGGCCAACGTACATGCAGAAATATTAGAGATAGAGAGCTGCTGCTGCTGCTGCTGCTGCTGCAACAACAACAACAACAATGAAGAGAAAAAGATACGAGGAGCATGAGAGAAAACGCTGCATTTCAGCTTGCAACCCCCCCCCCCTTTTTTTTTTTTTGTTCTTCATTTAAAATAAATTTCTTCTCCACACTATTTAGACGCATCTCTGAGTTCTGCGATTTGTTTCGCTTTTAAAGAAAACACAACGACACAACAAACAACTGCTCTCGTCCCCGCCACCACTGACACACAAATACACTCACAGACACGACTACACCACCACCACCGCCATCGCCAGCAAGAACAACAACAACAACAACAGGGTCTAAACTGCTCTCAATTTCTGCAGAAATGAGGGAGGGGAACAAAGGGGAAGACGCGGGTGCAAACACCACACAAGACTCAAGACATGCACACACACACACACATACACCCTCTTCTCTACGGCTGCCCCCTCCCCCTCCACCCCCCCCCTTTTTTTTTCTAAGAGGATGATGACTTCTTGGCAGCCTTTTTCCTGTTAGATGCCACTGCCTTTTTCTCACGTTTTGCAGACCCCTTGAGCTGCTGCGCCAAATAGGCGGCAAAAGACACCTTGTTCATTACCTCCAATTTCTGGTGCACTGAGCGGTGTCGCTCCATGAAGAGCTGGCGTGGTGGGTGGAAATCGAAGGGCGCTATGTGTTTCAATACCTCCTGCACATGTTCAGTTTTATTTACGATAGTGTCGCATAGGTCCTCAATGCACAACACGTTGTACTGCCCCAAGGCCTGCTCCAGCATCAGGTTGCCGCTGATAAGCCTTCTCGTTTGCGTCTCCTCGTTCCACAGGCTTCCACGGGTACGCAAGAGCTCGTCCAGTTGCTGTGGATCGGGGTGGCCGATGACGGAGAAGGGTCCAAGCTGCTTCACAAGCATGTCGGTGTGGGGATTGACGCAGAGAAGTCTGGCGGCGTACAGTTTGCTCAAGCCTAGTCGACGGAAGGCAGCAGCAACCTCTGGAGGCAACTGATTTCCACGCGCACGAACGACCAGCACCACCCGTCGGTCCTCGAGAGACTCCCTGTATGCCTTCGGTTCCGTGCGCCGCCGCACACCCTTAACCCTTTCCCCAATCTTTCGGAAGAGGTGGCTTTGGCGCTCCTTCCGCTGAGCATGTTTTAAGATCGTCTGCGCAGAAATAAACTTCGTTGTGTTAAGTTTTCGCTTGCGTTTTGCATCCAGCTTAGCCTTGTAGCGATCGCGCTGCTCCTGCGCTTTGTCCCGACGCAAAACGCGATCCGCCCGCAGCTGCTCCACAGACTTGCGCTGCAGAAGAATTGTCTCCTTCACCCGTTCCCCGGGCAGCCATTTTGGCGGATTCTTCCCCATCACCTCGAAAAACAAGCACAGAGAGAGCTTGGCAGATGTATACACTTGCCTTTTCGTGTGTGTGTGTGTGTGACACGCGCCTAGCAGCACTGCAAAAAAAAAGGGAAGAAAGACTAAGAGAGAGAAGGGAGAAGGGGAAAGGAGAAAAACAGCCGTAGAGCATTAATCATGATGCGGGGACACGTAGAGCGCAGAACAGAAGCAAGAGATTAAAAAAAAAAGGATGGTAATGCGACAGGGACACACAGTCTCCAAGTTCACCACCACCTGCCACAAGGGTTAGAATGGCGAGCAAAGGGAGATGTGAATCTAGACGCAAAGGTGAAGCGTCTGACAGAGTACATTCTCATCCGCGTCACCATCGGCCGAGAGCCTTGAAGGCAGGAAATGGGAGCAGCAGTCACCACCACCACGGCAATGCCGGCCACCTCATCGCGAGGCGCCAAAGCCCAGCACGTCGCGCTAGCAGTGGGAGTCAAAGCGCCAGCAACAGCGTTTTTCTTCGTCTTCTGGAAAACGTTACGGCATTATACACACGCAGAGCGCCAGGACCTGCCGCGCCTCGCTGGGACGCCGCTGTGGCGCACTCGCTGGTCCAGGGCACGCGTGCTACCATGCCGTCAGCAGCGCCATATCCGCACCGTGTTGCTGCTGAGTTGAGGTGGTGGTGGTGTGGAAGAGAATCCCGGCCTTTCTTCTTTTTGAAAGGGGTCTGCAGTGGAACGTTGCGGGGTTCACTCGGGTCAAGCGCCTGACATCAAGTAAGAAGTTTTTTGCGATGAGAGCATTGCTTTCCGCCTGCTGAGTGAGACCACGATATCCCTCCCTGAAGCCGCTAGTTTTTGGGCTGCCAGGGCCTCAGCACCACGGGATTGCTCGCGCCTGTCGCGGTGGCGGCGTTTCGATCCTCACCCGAGATGGGGATTGCAGCTGGAGACGGGACTGACGCTTTCGTCCGTGTGCGTTCCGCCCGTCTCCACGAAGGTCACTTCCGAGGACTTGGGCAAGCTGCGTGGCACTGGCGGGCCACAGCTGATAGGCGCAGACGCCAACGCACACACATGCGCTGGATTGGGACCGCGAAGTCCCGCCTGATTCTCGCGGCGGCATCATTTCGCAGCGGTGCATATGGAAAACGACTGCTACATTGCCAACGCGGGCAACCGCACAAAAGATTCACCGACAGGCATGGAGGCTCGACGCCGGATGTGACACCGTTCAAGGACTGCGCAGCCGTCACCGGACAGCGACCATTACATCATCATGTGTGACGTGCTTGTGGGCGATGATCGCACGCCGGTGAAAGTGCCGAGGCCATCACGGAGCATGTTGGCGTGGCAGAGCCCTCACGTGCGGGGACGGGATTCTCTTCCACTGAATCACTTGGGGGAAACATTTGCGTGTGTGCTCTTCGATGGTGTGTGGCTGATGGGCGGAGGAGCCCCCTATCGATGCACACCGTAAAAACGCAAGGATCAAAAAAAAAAAAGAAAAAAACACCACCACCACCACTGTTGGCAGAGCCACAAAAGAAAAGGAGTAACACAAGAAATAAAAGCAAAGCAAAGTGAAATTCCTTTATGCACACACACACGAGAGAAGCACTGGGAAAGGGATGTCTGCAATAAGACCCCAGTCCGTGGTAATGTGAAGCGAGCACTCGAAACAAATTGAAGCAAGCACATAAAGTAAATGATAACAATGACAATGATGATAAAGAAACAGAGAAAGAGGTGAGAACAGAAATGGGAGAAACACGAGGCAAAACAAAACAAAAACAAAAAGTGAAAACAAGAAAAGGGGGGTGGTACCAAACGAAGCAAAAACAATTTATACATCACGCTGATCTGCTCACGTGCGACAGTCGTCTCGAATATTCTTTTATTTTTTTTCGCACGAGAAGAAGCAATCAATAATTAAAAAAAAAAAAGGAAATGGAATTACCGCTGAAAAACAAACAAAAAGGAAGAAAAGGAGGTGGTGGTGGTGGTGGAGGTGGGGCATATTTCACTTCCCGCCCTGCGTTCATCCTTTTGTATTTGATGTTGGCGTTATTTTTTTTTGTTTGTTTGTTTGTTTGGCCCATACAGCCGTCGCAGCAGCGGTTTATTTGTTGTTGTTGTTGTTGTTGTTTTGTTACGTTCCCTCTCATCCCCTCCTCCCCCACCACCACCACCACCACCCCCTGCCGTTTCGAGATTCATCGCCCGATGCCTCAGTCGACACACACACACACACACACACACACACATACATACACACTTCGCGGAGGGAGACGGACGGCGAGGCGATATGAGCGGGGGGGGGGGGACATTTCTTCTTCTTCTTCTTCTTCTACTTCACCTTTTACGTCCGCACGCTCTTAGTGGTGCAAGATGCGCAGGTTTAGAAACACTTTTCCCTGCGGGTCGAGGTTCCACTCACCAATTAAATCACTCACAGCAGACGAGATGTCACTTACTGGAATGTTCACTTTGCCCATCACGCGATCCTTGACAATGTCATTCTTGTCTATGATCAAAACTTGCAGGACATCCATCGCTATGTCATACACCTCCAAGTCTGCATCGAAGTTAAACGTGGGATTAAGCGTAGATCCCACATGGTGCGACTTCCGTGACTGATTTCGTAGTCGTAGCTGCACATATGGATCAGAAGTACCGATCTGCTCCATGTTTTTAAGCCCAACGCAACGCAGAACACTTACAAAAAGCGTACCCCCGTGTTCAGCCTCGGAAATGAAGCTGCCTTCTCTGCTGGATCGCACTTCAGGTGGATCGAGGGATCCACAACCCGCAGCTTTTGACTCTAAAAATGCACTTGACACACTGCGTGACGGCGCATGACGCGGCACAATGATGGGGCCATTCGTCTTTTTAGAGTTGTATCTTAAGAATTCCGTTGAGATGATTAGCCTCGCGCGCGGTACGACATCTGACGACAAGGGCTTGATCAGGGCGCAGGAGTACTCCGGCAGCTTATTGTTGAACAGCGTCTGCAGGGGAACGATGCACTCCCCAACACAAATATCCGTCCCTCGCACATCAAAGTAAATCCAGAAGCGCAGGGAGGATTTCATATCGTAGAGCACAAAGCTAAACACATCGCTCAAATCACTTTTCAATCCCTTGTACGTTGCGCTCTTGAGGTGCTTCTTCTTTTGATCGTTCACCATCTCCAACTTGATGTAAAACGGTGTCTTCTCCCTCTTCGAGACGTAGCGGTAATGCCAGTCCTCCACTCGCAGCAGGCGAACGCGAAGAGTGCCAAGCGCAGCATCCGAACGACTCTGCGATACTCTATACCCCTGCACAATCGGAATGACCAATCCCTTTGGATGCAGCAACATACTAACGAGTGTTTTGCGGATAAAATTATCCAAGAATTCTCCAACAGGAGGCACCGCATCCAATGACATTCCAGCCGCAGAAACATCAAAGTTTAGTACCCAAATCTTCATAATCGAGATGGTGGTATTGGCGAAACAGGGCCACTGTGAGATGTGAGGCGAAAACACTAAGCGCAACTTCATGCCCAGCTCGAATCGTCGTATATACACATGCATGTCAGGCCCCGGAATCTTCACATGTAGATGAATATCCATATCGCTATCCCATGAGATTGTGACGTCTATTACAGACTCCTTATCACTAGGCAAGTGATGCTGAATTCCATCAATAACTATTGGTTGTTTCCCTATTGAACATCGCTTAAGAGCAATGGCGTGAATGATAGACGGCTTGTTGGCCTCCAGCAGCGGTTCAACACTGCTGCGGATAGAGCTCTCTGTTGCGAGGGCTATGGAGCCCCACATGCCAGCAATCATGGCGTTCAACCACCGAACAGAACTTGCGTTCGGATTCTTCAACCACTCCGGTAAATTGTTGCCCAGAACGGTCTTCAGTTTCTCCGTGTCCTGCAGGAGCAAGTGGGCCTGATAAGCCTGCATTGATTTTCTTCGAGATTCATTTCGGTACATGTAGGATGCAGCGCAGCTTACCAAAGCTAACTCCAGTAACAAAAGCAAGCCTAGGGCGTACAAACATCGCAGCACCAGCCATATTGCAACAACAGTAACAGTGGGAGGGGCGAAATCCCTCACCTTGACCAGTTTGCTCTGCAGCTCTTTGTGTTCCTCATCCGTCATGCTGGTGTACCTCTTCGCCCCCATATAGGCCATTGCGAGGGTCGACCCCCACACGATATTTGTCCAGTTTACGATCACCCAAAGCATCATACAGTACACCTCTTGTATCGCTGGTTTATCCGTCGTCGTCGTCGTCGTCGTCGTCGTCGTCCGTTCTCTCTGTCTTTTATTTTCTTTCCCCACCACCACACCCCCTTTTTTAGAGCCCCCATGTCACAGAGATAATGTTTTGCCCCCACATTAAGAAGCAAAAATACAAAAAAAAAAAAAAACAGAGACACCAAGAGAAAGAGGAGCAGCGTCAATAACACATTCAACACACGCAAACACAAACATACACACATAAGAATTAAAAACAAGAAAAAAAAAGAAGAGGGGATAAACGACAAATAGCATGTGAATGTCACCATCCCGTTTCATTTTGTTTCTCTGGTTTTACTACTTCTGCCACACATCATTCATCAGCTAGAACAGTAATCAATCTTGCCGCCGTGTTGAGTTCGAGAAGCGTATCGGATGCGACGCACACCCACCACCACCACGGAGCGGCATTGGTGTCTGAAGCGCTGACATCGTGCTGCTCCCACGCGTACACATAGTTGGTGCGGCATGGAGAAACAAAGACAGACCAGCTCGCTCCGTGCAGACGGTTTAGGTGCAACGCCATGCTAGAAATACGTGAATTTCCAGGGCCAGCGAGGAGTTCGTCCCGCAGAGTACCACCAGTAGAAATAGGAATGAGGACAGGGTCCGTCCCCACGAGAAAACAGGCAGTGATGGGAGCGCCGCGCAATGCCGTGCGAAGCACTGACGCCGGCTCCTCCGCGTCTAGAAAGGCAGATATATTCTGCAGAGGAATCAAGACTGGAGCGGGGTTGTCATCCTTCCCCGCGCTACGCAAATGTCGTTCTGGAAGTCGATACGAGGGGCTGGGGCGAAAATCGTGGGAAGGGTTTAGTGGGACCACGAACGACCACAGCTTCGTCTGAGAAAACTGCACCACCACAGCCGTTTCATTGCAGTCTGCATCACCGCTTTTAAACATCAAAATAAGGGCATCTGCGGGCGCGAGGGCACGGGTCACAGCGTGCGTCGCTTCGACATCTCCATCTGACCCGTGCTGCATGTAGAAGTGAACCCGAAACGAGTACATTGGACCGATTGGCACTGGTTGCTGAACCGCATCAGCGTGGGGATGCCACCTGCTCAGAGAGCCATGTTTATTCGTCAGCACGGAGCCCCCGACGGCAGAATCATAAACCACGTAGAAATGAAGTAGAAACAGCAACAAAACGGCCACTGAACGCACGTCCATCCAGTAGCGCCATGAGAGATGCATCCATCTGTGCCACCTCTGACGCACAGACATTCTCTTTTGTCTTTCCTTTTTCTTACCTCTCCCTCTCCCTCCTATAGCAGCCCCTGCAGCAACATGCGCGTAGCAAATGGGGAGGGGAGGGGAGGGGAGGGGTGGTCGGAAAGAAACAGCTCCAAATGTCTACGTGACGCATCTTTTCATCTCCAATAGCGCAGACATGCGGGGAAGAATAGGCAGAAAGAACAACAACAAAAAAAAAACAAACGCACCTACAAGCGCACATCATTGCCTCGCCTCCATTATGTTGGCTGTCGTGTTCCTCCTGGTACTCTTCATTCTTGACTTTGCTTTTCGTCTAGTCCAGATAATCCTCAGGGCAAAGAAGGCGCCTGCGCTGTCGACGCATGTGTTCCGAAAAACACTTGTCTTTTTCGGCGATGACATCTACATCAGCAGCCTCCCCGAATGCGGGGCTTGTCGGTTTTCGTTCCTTTCGCATTTCGCGTAGTACTTCATCCTTCACAGACCCCGGAACAGATGGGGAAGACAAGGTGTTGCCTGCCTCAAACCAGTAATTCTCACCCGTCGGTGTACCGTCCTGCGTGTGGCGTTGAGCGTTCGACTCCTCTGATCTCGCCCGCATCAGTCGCTCCGCCGCAATGCCACTCGCATAGTGCGATAGACGATCTGCATAGCGTCCCTGTTGGTACCTCGTAAGCGTGCACGGGTCCTGGTCGCCCATGAGACGCTGTGCCTCTTGCACGAACTGCCGAAACTCAGCATGTTCGTTCATGATACTTTCAAAGTACGCCGCCGACTCCTTCGTATGCTGGCCATTCTGAACCGCCCGCGCGACGTGCTTTTTCAGCCATTCGTCTGTTGCATCCAGCGCCAGAGCCCCGTCAACGGTACTCTCAGGATGGGGACGCTGTGTCTCCCATCGAGGCGGTGGCACAACGCGGAGAAACACGGCACGCTGGCAACGCATACAATAAAATAACAAGCAACACGTTAGGCTCTAAATATATATATATATATATATATATATATATATATTTAATGTAGTCTTCAAGTGTTACTTTCTGCAGCTGGGCCGAAATGATTTAAAACCAAGAGCAACGAAAGGGAAAGGAGAATGGCCAACAGCATCCCCTGCTGAGAACTGCGCAAGAAGGGACGGAGGGTGTATTCCTCCACTCTTCATGACACAAGCGGGAAAACAATAAATGCATCATCAGAATCCCTGCATCACCGGAGGTTCTACTCTCGAAGAGACATGTGAGTTGGGGAGACGTTATACTTGTAAATGTAGACATCCGGTCGATGGTAAAGGCGGTGAGCTTCGATCTGCTCCTCGAAGAACGGCTCCTTCGTAAAATCACTCGGCATCGGGTCGGAAAAGTTGGACCGCGCAAGTTTGGCGAATGCACCCTGTTTCTTCTCCGTTGTGTGAGGCGCCCAACTGACGCGCCTTGCGTGGCTAATGGCCTCCTTGCTGAAAAAGTCCTCCGTTCGGACCGAAAGATGGCGGAGTGGGTTGGCCAAGACACTCCTACTGCGGCCCACCAGTGCCGCAGATCTGCATGCCAACATTATTGTAGGCCCTCCTCTTACCTAATTAGATGGTCTCCCACAAGAGAACGTCTGATCATGACGAACATCACAACCCACACCCCAACGCAAAGAGGAAACAAGAAGAGGTGAAGACGGTGATGAGGAACCGGAGTTCAGTATTTAAGAACGTGAGAGCAAAACACTACGGTGTTTGCACCAATAAGAGCATGTGGGCGGGAGCAGCCAAGTCCTCTCCTTCCTCCTCCTCCTCCTCAGCCACCACATCACTCACCTTCTGTTTGTTTGTTTGTTTGCTTACTCACACACACACACACACAGAGAGAGAGAGACACACAGACGAGTATATATACCAAAGCACATCTTCACATGACTGTTTCCGCCAGAACTAGAGAGACCCAAGCACTACAAAAGGCAAAGTGAATGGAGAATCGAGGAAACCTTTGCAGGAAAAGGAGCTAGAGGAGAAGAAAAAAAAAAAAAGGGGGGGGGGGAGGGGGGAAGAGGACACCTCGCTGCCTCGACCTAAGAGAGACACACCGACACGGAACTTGAGCAAAGGTCTCAACCAACGGACCGAGTGCTCCCTGGCAGATTATTGCCTCACTCTTCTCGCTGCAGCTACGATTAGGAGTAATGAAAAGGGGGAAATTTCTGTCGTGCGGATGCGTTCAAGATGTATCCATCCCACCTCTGCAACAACAACACCTGGATGTGAATTCTTCGCTCTGATACATTGCGATCAAAGGGATGAGGACGAGAGAAGGATGGAACTAGTCCATCACCCACCCACCCCCGCTCTTTTTCTTTCTCTCTCCCTCTCCCTCCACACGCTCACTCACACTCACATGCACACGTACGCAAAACACAAAGACGAACAGAGAGAGACCAC
>JASANX010000953.1:0-35000 GCA_030849745.1 Trypanosoma scelopori | reverse complement strand
CTCTTCCCACGGCGTTGGCTTGTTGTTTGGCAGGTTAAACTGTGTTTGGGCAGTGTTCAGCTTTTGCATCTCCTCCTTCGACGGCCGTCCAAGAACCTTTACAATTTCCCGGAGTTGGCCAGCCGTGTTATCACCGCAAAATATCGGCTCACCCAGAAGCATCTCGGCAAAAATACAACCAACAGACCATGTATCCACCGCCGTCGAGTAATACTGATTGCCAAAGATGAGTTCTGGGGCACGATAATAGCGTGAGCATATGTACGCCACGTTTGGCTCCGTCGACAATAATTTCTTCGCGCTCCCAAAGTCGCACAGCTTAAGATCCCCTGTGGACTCATCGACAAGAACGTTGTGTGGTTTGATGTCACGGTGGCACACATTGATGACAGAGAGGTGCAGATATGCAATGCTCCGTAGAAGTTGGTACATAAACAACTTTATCAATATCATGGGGGGAGTTGTGAGGCGACGGTAGTAATTCCGACACGAGCGGTGAAGCGTCTCCGGGACAAACTCCATGACAACATTAAGATACACATCGCCCTGTCGCTGCTCTCCACCAATGGTGTAGAAGTAGCTCTTCAGCATCACAATGTTCGGGTGACGCAGGCGACTCAAATCCTGCATGATTTGCAACTCACGGTTCTTAAAACGTGGATCCTGAATCACCTTCTTGATCGCCACGCTTTCCCCCGTACTCTTTTCACGAGCGAGTTGTACGGTGCCAAATGTACCCTGCCCAGCTACACGCTCCAGTGTGTATTTCTCCATCTCCTTGTAGCTGCGCTCATCCGCCGCCTCCGCGAGATTCAGTGACATGTGTAATATTGCAATGTTTTCACGCAGTTCTTGCGCTTATTACTGTGTTCCCCCTTTCCCTTATTTCGTTCGCCGCACGCGTGCGCACGTGCCTCCCCTCTCACTCACTCTGTGTGTGTGTGTGTGTTTGGCTTGTCGTTGACCCCACTATTGTTTTGGCCCTAGATTCAGATGCAGGCTTCAGACTGCCCCTCTTTCGGCACTCTTCTGGTGTCTCGATTGCGACTCCCCTCGGTCCTCCTACTCTTTTCTTCCCTCCCTCTCCCTCTTTCTCTCTCCCCTTCTTTTTTGTTTCTTTTTTTCTCGCTTCCGTCTCCCCCCTCAGCTCAATCTATTTTTTTACGTTTTTGTTTTTTTGTTTGTTTTAAAGAGGGGAATTGCTGCTGTTTTCCTCTCTGCTTCCCTCACAATGTCGTTTTGTGTTTCCCACTTTCACCACATGTGCGGTGAGCGATGAGAAGATGGAGTGGGAAAGGAAAGGAAAGACAATCAACACACCCGAGCAATGACACACCACCAGTGCAGACAGGCAAAGAGACAAGCTGGTCAAACCCCCCCCCCCCACTCTTCAATTCACATAATTCCGGATGCTTCTCTTCGCCCTCCTCCTCCTACAGAAAACATGGAGCTGCTGCAACAAATAAATTAGTTTAATTACCAGAGATGTAGACGAATCAAAGAGAGGGGAGTACCCCAAGTCACATATATATAGAGAGAGAGACCATGCGCCACACCGAACCAGCACGACCAGCAATGACGAACAACAGCAACAGAAATAGAAACAAGGGCGAATGGGGGAGGGAAGGGTGGTGGTGGTGATAAAACATGACGGGAAGTTTTAGGAGCGGAAAAAAACAAACAAACAACGGAATGTTCCTCCCCTCATCTTCATCACCGCACTTCCCCCTCCCCTTATGCATGACGATATCCCTCCAGACGAACGTATAGAAGTTCACCCCTGGACTCAATCAGGTCCAACCCAAGCGGCAACAAGACATCCACACGCACTTTTTCGAGCCCCACCACGTCCAGCCGGAGACTCTCGATACCTTTCAAAAATGCCGAGAGATTTTTTTCTTTTTTTGCCTCCCGCAACACATGATTGATCGCCTCTTTCCCATGCCGCTCCACATCCGTCTCCACAGCCACACCCTGTTGTAATTTTTGAAGTGTCCGCAGAAGAGAATCTGCCTTCTGCGCTACCTCGATATTTGCACGCACAATGTCAGGAGGCAGATCCGCAACAGGTGTGCAGCGTGATGGCTTGGATTTCACGCCCTTGCTCTTCTCATCCGCTATCACGACACCGGTCTCCTGTGTGTACGGCCTGTAGAAATCGATTAGAATCTCCGAGAAACATTTGAGAGCGTAGCGAATCTTTAGTTTCGGTGATGCAAGATGGTCCACAACACCAATACGCGCTGTCCGCGGTAAACGATGATTGCTGCTAAAGCTGCTGTTCAAATACTCTAGAAATATTGTCGGCGCCTGCAGCACACGCAAAACAAAATCAGCGCACATTGGATCATTTGCGGCAGGCACGGTGTACGGCTTGGGGGCGGTGAGGAGTCGCAAAAAGGATTCTGCAACGCTTAAGAGACATCGCTTGGCGTCAACAACGTTGTTCACAACGCAAACATGCGGTATGGCGCAATCGACCTCTATACTTGTGCCGAACATCGCCAGAGCCAACAAGATGGCGTGCATATCGCTTAAATTCCCCAGTTGCTGGGATGCAGTGGAGGAAGATTTGCAATTGGTGGAACTCTCTCGGGGCAATTTATCAGCTCCTTCGTGTTTCGTGATATCAAGGAGTGCACCGAATGCATTGAGAGCGACCTGGGTGTATTTCATAATGGTCTCCTGCATGCCAAATAGCGCCCCGATGCGTCGAGCGGCAGGTTGCACAATGTGCTCCATGACATACGCACGTTGGGAAGGGTCACGAAGTAACGTGATGAAGGGCGTGATAGTGGGCAAATGAGCAGGTGTGCTGATAACAACATCAACATTCATCGGCGTATAGTCTTCGCCAAGAAGCGCCCCCCCTGGGGCCGTCGACGAAACATGTACGCGTGGGTCGAGAGAATGCAGCAGCATATCCGCTGCACCGGAAAGGAACATGTTCTGAGTGGCCTGCTCGTTCCACAGTGCCTTTTTGGCGGCCTCCTTCAAGGCGGCAATCTCCTCATGTACACATTTCATGACAACCTCAGTTATTTGCTTTGCAACCCCCTGAGAATCAGCGAGATGCCCTCCATCTGCAGATTTCACACCCACCACCAGAGAGACCCGTAGCACTTCGAGCATGCGATCCTTCAGAGGCTCCTTTACGACGCAGAGACTCCCGTTAAAGAAGCGTTTTCCGGAAATACGACTGAGGACCGGTAATGCTGCCATACCGACCGCCTTTTTGTCTATCTTCTCCGAGAATTGCAATGCCGCGCGTTTGCTCTCGCAGGCAGAACATTTCTTGTAGTGTTTATGCGCCCACGAGTCTGTGCCGCGAATCTTGCGGCACATAACTACCGCAAGGCTTGTCCTCTGTGTCACCAAGTTGCTGCTCGAGGGCGAGGATAAATTAGTGCTTGCTAACAAGGCCACCGCTTGTTTAGCTGCATCACCAAGTTTACATAGTAGACTGTTTCCTTTCGAAAAGGCACCCTTGATGTTTTTCTGAATGTCCTCAAGTATATGATCCACTGCGGCACAGCCCGTATTGAACCCCACCGTCCTGGAAGAACATTTCGTTTGCATCGCAAATTGCTCACCCTTGGCGACGCGTAGTTGCGTAACCCGCGTGATGAGCTCTTGGAATGACTGCTGCTGATCTTCAAGAATGCTGCAAAGTGTCGCACGCTGCCCCGCCAATCGGTCCATCGTGAGGCGATGTCGCTCTTTTTCCTCGCATATTGTATGCTGCAACTCCGCGAGATTTACCATGATCCCCTCACCCCCACTCCTGCCGCGCTTATCCCTCTCTTCCCTTGCTATACCTACCGCTCTGTCTGAGTGAGTGAGTGTGTGTGTGTGTGTGTGTGTGTGCGCCGCAACACAGAAAGAGAACTATGGCAGATGCAAGAGGAGAGAAGAGAAAAACAAAAAAAGCAGAACAAGACGTGAAGAGAGAGAAGGGGAGAGAACAAAAGATCGACAGAATGCAAGGTGCGGTGAGCAGATGAAGCAGAGAAAAAGTGTGCAACACAGAAGCGAAGTGCAATCAGACATTTTGCACCAGTAAAAGCAGGGTCAAACAAACAAACAAAAAAAAAAACTAAAGAAAACTACCATCATCATCATCTCTTTTCCTCCTCCTCCTCCTCTTTTCTTCGGATATATATATATATATATTTTTTTTCTTTAATACAATAAAACTTTTGGTAACTCTTGTGGTTTGTCCCTTGGAATGGGTTTCATTTGCGTCTGCGTATGAGTGTGAGGGTGTAGGAGTGATGATAAAAACCAGGGTATGCGGTATGTTGTCATACGATATATATATATATATATGATATGGTGGAAGTGGAAGTGGAAGAAGGTAAAGAGCAAAATTGAGAGCGAACATGCCTCAGTTCGTATCCCAAGAACCGGTTTCAGCTATGGGATTATTTTGTAGCGGCTCTAATTTGCGCCGCCAGTATGCGTCAAACGCGACGGCGACTGATTTTAGGCCGGCATCCAACGTTTCAGTCGTGGTGTCGAACGTCGTCACGGAGCCCCTAAATTTGATGTCCTCCAGGAACCGCAGCTTCTCCTCGAGAGTGGGATGTGCCTCAACGCGGGCAGTGGCCTGAATCTCCGTTTCGCCGTGACGCTCTACGACACGCAACACGGCGACGCACTTGTCGCATGTCGTAATCCACACATCGTCACACAAAGCCAGAGAGCTGCTCTCAATGAGAAGCGCGGCCTCAAGAATAATCAAAAGAACGTGTTTTTTATTGGAAAGAGCGGTGCTCGACGCATCGTCAATCGCCTGCTCAATGGTCTCATGAATGTGCGGCCAACACATGTTGCTGAGTTGGCGCAGCTCCTTTGAGCGCGGCTCACGGAATACAATTTCGGCGAGTTTTCTTCTGTCGATCGGGGGTTCTGTAATGGTTGAAGAGGAAGAGGAAGCAGTAGGTGATGTGCCATCCTGGTCTTGCAGCACTCCTTTCCCAAACGCCTCGAGAATTTCGTAGTAGCATGACTTTCCTGGGGCATAGACATCATGACCTATTTGGTCTGCGTTAATGTACGCAACGGAAAGAGAATGCACCGGTTGCCGCGCTCGTGCTTGAGCCAATTTCAGCAGATGACGGCACCGCTCCGATTTCCCGCTGGCAATGCCGCCAGAGACGCCAAGAACCACAACACGAGGCAATAGTGCGACAGACAAGAGCGTGCGTCGTGCATGCAACATCTAACCATTCAAACCAACTATGAGCCCCGTCTGCAGTGGGAGAAGACACGAAAGGGTGATGCAGAAAAGGCAGAAGGTATGGGAAAAGCAACAGGAAAAACCAGGACGACGCAGTTGCAGCAGCAGCAGCAGCAGCACGGTGGGATGGGGAAATGCATTTCAAAGTTGGGGAGAAAGTGAAGTGAGGAAAAGGTTGAAGAAGTTACTCGCCTCCCAGATACCCCTACCGCTCTGTATCTATTCGTCTCCAAAGTAACGTGACCCCTCCCCACCCTCCCCACCCCGGGGTGGGGAGGGCGGGGGACGGAAAAGGCGCCGAGCACTCGCATATACACCCGACAGAGAGAGAGAGAGAGCGAGCCGATATGCATCAGTCTCTCTCTCTCCTTCACTTTGGTGTCTTGTCTTTATTATTCCCTTCCCTCCAGCTACCCGTTTAGTTTCTTTCGTTTTTGTTTGTTTGGCGGAAAGTGGGGGAGGAAAGCGGGGAGATCTGCTGTTCTGTCGTTGGTTGCCATCTTCTACTCGCAAAATCCCCACCCCTCACTTACCCCCTTTCATCTCAGTCTCGTTCGTTCCCGCTCACTCACTCACTCACTCACTCATGCAGACACACACACACACTCTCTCTCTCCCTCTCTCACTTCCTCTTCGTCTCATCTCTCTCTCTCATCTCCTCGTCCATTGATTCCGCGGTTGCGTGTCTGTTGTTCCATTAGCCCCAATCCACCAATCTCCTCTCAAACAGTGCACTGTTTACCTCCTTACATGTTCATTATTCTCATTCATCTCCACAACACACACACACACCCGCACACAGTGCGCAAACGTTGCAACCGGGGAGTGTGGAAGACGAGCACCGGCCATCGCAAGCGTTGAAGCCTCGTCGAGGAAGCGAAGAATCTCTTTTATATACCAAATGAAGAAAAAAAAAAAAAGATCACCCCCACATATTCGGAGGTGAGAACACGCACACACGCACACACAAACACACAAACACACACGAGAGGGAGAGACCAGTTGCCAGCATCATTTTGCACACTGTAGCGATTCACCACACCTTCTGAAACGGCAGCAGTCGTGGAAGGGAAAAACTTGAAAGAAAATACGGCACCAGGCAGAAAGACGGCAGCGCGCGAAGAGAGAAGCGTCTTCAGAAAAGCAAACAGACGCAAAAGAAGAAATGATGGGATCTCTCCATTGGCCAATGCGCCGCCACCACCACCACCACCACCAAACAACACCAAACAACAACAACACCAAACAGGTGACGTTCGCCCCTTTCGTTTCACTCCACTCCTGGATGGCGTGCCCAACCGCACCTACTCCTTTCCCCACCTTCCTGGCCACTCTTTCATCCCCGTTTGGTGCCAGTGAGTGAGACGCAAACACACATGTCCACCGCCTTTCCCTTTCTTCCTTTATACACTTTTTTTTTTTTTGTTGTTGTTGTTGTTGTTGTTCTCTGCCTCACAACACTCTCCATTTTATTTCCCGCTCTTCCCCCCCCCTTTTTTTTGTTTGTTTTTTTGACGTCCACACATTGTACTCTCCATGGACACGTGGAAATAAAAGAATGCACACATACCACAAGCACTCACATCCCAATTCACAATGGCTCTTTCAATTTTATAGCGCTGTTTGTGCTCTTGTTGTTAGTGATGCGGATGGAGCAAGTGCGAAAAACACCTTAACTTAGCAATTCACCACTGACGAATTCAGGCACACCCACATCCCCGCAGCTACATTGACCGCCATGCCCCTCTCTCTATTTTTTTTTTCTTTTGGTATGCTTTCATTAATTCTTTTTAGTCATCTCAACCCCATCTCGTTTCTTTGACCACCTTTCCACCACCACGTTTCCTCCACTTTCTGCTTATTCATTAATTGGATGAGCTCACCTGCTCCTTTTCACGTTTCGTAACCGCATGTATATAATGGCTTTGTCCTTGCGAGCATAATTATTATTTTGTTTTCCTTCTCGGAGCGGCCCATCTCCTCTGGGAGACACACACGCACAGGGAGAGAACAAGCGAAATCAGCACAACCAAACTCAGACCAGTTGCAATCCCGCCCTCACAACTTTTGGTAAGCCATGGAAAGTGCTGCTGCAAGAAGGCTTAAATTATGAGCTGACCTGAGGGGTGGATGAAAGGGTCTGAAGAGCAAGACTGCAACACACAAACAGACGAACAAACAAAGATTACAGGCGTCCGTCACGCCTACGCGGATGTTTCTACCGGCGTCGCAGGTGAAGCCGCGACTGTAGCAGAGGAGGTAGAAGTTGTGGGTGCCGCCGTGTATTTCTCGCGTACCTCGTCAACCTGGATACGCTGCCCTGATGGACCTCTTCTTCCCTTGTATGCCTCCAGCACTTTGGCCACCATTGCCTTCACATCATCACCAGCATTCTTGATGGCGCTGTGATCCAGCTGTACAAAAGCGAAGGTACGCATCATGCTCGGATCCTTTTTGTCGTTCTGTGACAAGAGCTTAATAAGCTTGACGGGTGCGATAGGCTCAACGATGTCGCGAACCGTTTGATCCGTTGCCTCGGTAGGGAGGCCCTTTATAATGATGTCATAGAACACAACAAAGCGGCTCAGTGTGCGACCGTCAGCGTCCTTGCGCTTGTTGTTGCCCTTATTATGGTTATTATTCTCGTTCGTTTGGTTCTCCTTATTGTTAGTCCAATAAGTGGGGCGTTCAGTGGCGGGCCTCCCATTTTTCCTCTCGCCATCTCCAGATGCATGGGTTGCTGTCGCCCTCTTGGGATTCACAGAGTTTCTAGGTGTGGATTTCGCGCCATTTCTTTCCACCGCAGAGGCCATCTCTGTGTTGCTCTTCGTGTGAGCTTCCGTGGAATGTTCCTTACCACCCTTAACCACCACCACCGTGATCGGCGTTGTGTGGCCCTGCCCAGCAGAAGAACGCTTTCCCATCATGATGGCCTCCACAAAACTCTTCGGTTTCTTCACTTCCACGCTAGGGACAGCAGGTTCTGCGGGCGCCGTCGAGGCCGGCTTCTCCGACTCCTTATGGACTGATGGTTCAGTAGGAAAAATAGTGCTGGCGTCAGTAGAGGGCTTTTCAGAGGCAGGCGACAACGCAGTCGGCACGCGCCTAGCTGCTTCCCCTCCTTTCGACTTCTCTACAGACTCAGCAGCAGTCGTTGCTGAGAGCTGCACAATGTGATCCATCGCCTCCTTTGGTGGCTCCGTTGCAAACATCGGCGGTGTCTCCAAGGCCCAGCGTTTCGGTGCCTCCCTGCGGAGAACACTCTCACGTTTGTCGCTCACTATCCCAAAGCTGCCTGGATGCGTCTCGTGCTCCATGAGCTCCACCTCATGGGTGAAGTTGTGGCTGATGCTTGTCGACACCGCAATCGTTCCACTTATGGTCATGTGGATATTCCCCTTCTCGTCTATCATCGATGACAAAGTGAGAACCTTGACGGACGCATTCGGGTGGATGGGATAGAGTTTCTTGATGGCTGCCTCTATCTCCGCAGTGCCTTCCGCCTTTTGCCCCATATGTTCAAATACTGCATCTTGCGTGTAGAACTCTGGTAGCCTTTCTGGCTGTTGCACCATCAAGGTGTAGTACTGGCGAGTGAAGCTGGCGGCAATGCGCTGCTGCCGTTCACCGATGGCAGTCATTTTCTCTCCTCTTGGTGTTCTCTTTTTCTTCCTTTGACAGGCAAAATGAACAACAACAACAACAACAACAACAAAAAGAAGTAGAGAATGGGATAAATAAAATGAAGAACCATCGCACTCCCCTCCCCACATCGAAAAAAAAAAAGCAAGGAAGAGAAAGGGGCCTTCAGTGGGTCTTGAGCGTCAGATGTTGCATCAGGGCCTCCTCTTTTCATGCTGGTAGTGATTTCAGTGGCGGTACCGGTAGCAACAGGTTGCACCCAAAGATTACCTCGGTGCTGTCTTTAGGTCAACAGTCTCCACTGCTGACGGCCACAGAAGCTCCTTCTGCTTCTCGGGGCTCATCGACGCTTTTGCATCGAGAAACTCCTGAAAATCCATCACTTTCCACAGCGAGTGAACACGTTGGCACTTGTCGCAACGGCAAGTCACAAGAATCCCTGACATACCAGCACACTCACGCTGCTCACGGTGGTAGCTGCGGCAGTGCGCGTCGGAGTCAAAGGTGATAGGATTTGGAATAGGCTTGTACCCTTTTGCATAGCGCTGAATAGAATGGCAGTGACCGCAGCGCAAGAAGTATTTCTGAAAAAAACGGCTAGACATATCCGCCAACCACCACCACCACCACCACCACCACCCCTTGCCAATGTCATATTTTGGACGCAGAGTCGACAGCAAAAGTGAAAGTAAGGAAAGAATGAAAGAAAAAGAGAGAGAAGTAAATGAAGTGGTGGGGGAGGAGACGGTAATGAATGGCAAAACACGGAGGTGATATTCAGACAAGAACAACAATAGAGGCGCCAGTAGAGAGAAAAACAAGAAGCAAAACAAAAAAAAAAAAGGGGGGGGGGGGAGTAGTGAAGAGCCTCCTAACACGTGAGGCTTTTTCTGCGTGGGACACGCAACTGCTGTTGCTTTCCCTCCTCCATGGCCCGTTCTAGACCAAGAAATTGGCCAGTGCGACGCACCTCCTCCGCTATGGAGTTCATGTTTGGTTTCCACGAGCACGACGGGCAGTACGAAGACCAGGAGGCGATGTCCGGATGCAGCGTGCACTGACCAGACTCGACCATGCCAGTGCGGCTTCGGATAGTCGCGCGGTACAACCCATCACAGTTCTGACACTTCCATTCTGCACGAAACTTGCTTGTCTGCGAGAGGGAGGAAAGGTTTTCCCTCTTGTCGCTATCCGCAAGTTGTTCCACCAATGCCGGGGCAGAGGTTGCCAATGGTCGATTTTCGTGCTGCTCGCGGAGAACCTCGGAGGGATATTTACCCTTGCAGAAATTGCATCCAGCATGAAATTTGGTGCGTACAGAGACACTTTTGCGGTAGGGAGAGCCGCAGAAGGAACACCTCCAATAAATGCGACGGTGATCATTCCACCGAATGTCTGAGAGTTGAATGCCCAGCTCCTCCTCCGTTCGCTTCACGTCAATGTCAGCGATGACAGCACTATATCGATTAGAGAAATTCAGCAGGCGGTTGGAATCCCGCGTGACCCAATTGACGCCCTTCATTGGCAGCTTTCGACCAACGCCGTAGGAGAGAAACATGGAGCCGTAGCGCATATTGGGCCACACACTAGACCAGCGCGATTTTTGCTTGAATTCCGCCGCACGCAGAAACCGGCTGCGGTCCATCATTCTTGCACTTCCTCTTTTAGTGCTTGTATGTACCCAATGTGAAACAGACACCCACCGAAGAAGATTCCCTCACCTTGGTCGAGTGCGATACTCACTCTCCCCACTGCGTATGTTGCAAGATGACAACGATAACGAGCTCTTTTTAGTCCAGAGAATGTTCCAAAGCCGGGAGCTGATCTCTCGACACTCCTCTCCACGCACCCAACCAATCACCCACCCCGTACCACTAGTATCGTTGCTACTAATACCACTATTTGCAATGATGGCAATGTGTGAGTATGCAGAGCTGAGCGCGAAGGAAAATTTCTTTTTTTTTTTTTTGTGAGACAAAACAAAAACAAGAAGTGAGATCGCAGAAATGCATACAGACTCACACATCTATCCAGAAAAGGCAGAAAAAATTTTTTATGCACGCAGAGAGATGCTTATATAGGCGGGTGTCCACAGGTACGTTGCCCCACACGTTCCACCTAACTCCAGCATTTGATGATGGCGGGTCTGTGGGGAAGAGCAGCGACACAACTGCAGTCTTCCGCAGGATGTAAATTTATAAAAAAAAAAAGGTGGGATCAGCGGTGGCTGTAGATGAGCCTGACACCCCCTCCCACCCCTCACCACCACCACCACCACCACCACCACAGAACAACAACAACAACAAAAAAAGCGGTTGTGCTTGTGGGGGGTAGGAGGAGGGGGGGGTAGGAGGGAAGACGAGATGAGGTGCTGTGAAGTGGCGGTAGCGGTAGCAATGGAGATGGAGATGGATCCTATGTGTGAGCATCCACACCACCCACCGTCTGGGTTTGTACACACCTACGCATGAAGTGTCTGCATGTGCGAATCACAGGTCCCACACCTCTTGTCAGTCGCCAGGATGCCACACCATCCCCCCTCGCGAGCCTTGTGCCCCCTCGTGGCGAATAGGCACTGCAGACACCCGGCTACGATCCCATCATTTACTGACACTTTTTTGTGTGTGTTCACGCCACTAACGAGTTATTCATTAACGGCTTTGGCGGTGGCGGTTTCCGCGGATACTCCGGCATGGGCGCCTTCCGTGAGTTTTCATATTTTGGCGGAAAGGCGACGAACAGACTCACGCGCAGCGACAAGAAGATGACAGACCAGAGAATAATGAAGCGGAACCATGCCTGTACCAGCGCTTCGTTCCCGGCGAGTGGATTGCGACGGGGATCCTTTGATGGTGCCTCATCCGGGTCATCATCACCAAACGGATTTTTCTTCACCTTCCCAGTGTGCATCTCTTCGTAGAACTCGTCGTAACTAACCTTGTTCTTGTGCTGCCGCGTTGTGAAGCGAAAGTTGCTATAGCGATTTCCACCACCTTCAGAGGAGCCACCGGCGCCCGCAGCGGAACCATCCGTGCCCTTCTGTATCCAAACGCCGCTCTTAATTTGATCATACGCCTCCTGAATCTCCTGAAACTTCTCGTGCAAACCCCCTGGTGCATCTGGATGGTGTTTGCGAGCAAGAACGCGGTACGCCTTCTTGATTTCCTCCTTAGATGCACCTTGCTTAATGCCAAGCACCGTGTACGGGTTTTTGCTGCCGCTCGACAGACGTGCCTGTAGGAGAAGAGTTGTGGCACCTAACGTTGCAGTTGGTGAAGCGGAAGACGTTAAGGTGCGGCGAACACCCCCAACAAACAAACGAGGTGGACTATACCACATTCACTGACGCTGAGCCAATAGCAAGTTCTTGCAGGCGCTTCGATTATTGCTGCTTTACTTAGGTGCCCCCTCCCTTTTTTTTTTTTGTTGTTCACAGCGTTGCTGTTTCTCTTTTCTTGTCCCTTTGATTCTTTTCGTCTCTCCCTCTTATATATATAAATATATATATCGGGAGAGGGGAGGGATGGAGGGAGGTGTGAGTGCGACTGGTAGTGTTGATTAGCGCTCGTTTACGTAATGTACTATCAGTGATTACTGTTTGTGTGCGTCACACGAGCACGGAAGAGTACGTCCGTCCACGACAGGGACGTTGGGAAATAGCAGAACAAACGAACGAGCGAACAAACACGTAGATAGTGCGGGAGTGGGGTTGGAGACGCAGTTGAATAGAGCCTTGACTGACAGCACCCCTTCCTTGTCCGTGAGTTCTGTCGTTCGCTTCTTTTGCTGCTACTGCTGCTGCTGCTCGTCACCCCCGCTTTTTCTTTTTTTTTTTGGGGGGGGGTTTCTTCGCCTTTAAATTCCCCTCCCCCCTCCTACACCCCCGAGAAGGAAATCACAACTGGGGCAACGGCAAACAAGGGAAAGGAGAGTGTGTGCACGAAGCAAAGGGGAGGATAGAAGGAAGGCGGCGCATCTTTGAACCGGACGCAACGGCATTCTCACCACGCTCTTCTCCACCGCAGCAGCCTTCCATTTCTTTTGGCGCAAAACGTCATCCATAACTATAATTAGACCAAAAAAAAAAAATATATATATATATATATATAAAGCAGAAGTGCGTTTTGTTTTGCACGTAATCCGAAGGGATGATATTTGACACGGCGGGGAGGAACAAAGCGGGCAATGTGCGACGCATTCAGCCGTCCCGCCTCCGCGCATCGCTGTTTTGTTGTGTTCCGTTGGGTCGATGAACGACAACAACAACAAAATCATTGCTACCGGGAGAAAGGCAACCACAACAGAGGGACCGCAAGACGTATATACACATGCATGTGCACAAACGCAGACGAATATATATATATATATATTCGGTTCCATCTGACCAAAGGGTAAAATGACCTCCAGAAGAAAATGGAACGGAGTTACGCACACGCGCACACCAGTAGAGTGTATGATAAGAAAAAGAAGAAAACAAAAAAAAAACACACACACACACACACACACAGACACACACACATGAGAAAAAAAAAAAGAAAAGAGCATCCGCTTCTGTCGACAGCTGAATGTGTGGTGGGAGGCATGAGGACGAGAGGGAAAAGAGACCCACGCGTTTAGACCAGCTTCCATTGAATGCTACTGCCGAGGGTTTCCACATTTAGAGCAGAATTTGCTTTTGTTCGTGCGAAATATCGTTGCGCATGCGCTGCAGCAGAGTGGAATTTCTGGTAAACGTGCTATTGCAGTGTCCGAGACTGACAACGGCGACGGCGACGGCGTGCTGCTGCAGCCTTTTTCAGTCTTTGTGTTTGCCTTCAGCGCGGGGTGGTGTGGTGGCGGTTCCAGTGCGCCGCCACCCGTTGGGTCATCGAATACCAACTCCCGAATGGACCAGTTCATGGTGCCGAGAGGGAAGAAGGCCTCACGCACCGGCAGCCCCTGCTTCACACGCTCATGCTCCAATTCAAACACCGTCTTGTGGGCTTCCCCATCGCGGTCACAAACAACGCACAAAAAGTGGCTCACATATGCTCCACAACCACACTGCCGACAGGAGCGGGTCTTTGGATCGTGGTGTTTGTGACCGTGACCACAACGGCATTTCGCAGACCATTGTGCAGGGTTCCAATCTCGCCGGCGTGTCAGCCACCCCTCACCAATCTCATCTGGTTCATTCGGGATGTAATTGAAGCCCTTACATCCGCAAGCTTGGCAGCCTGGTAGTGGCACATAACCTCGAACCGGCTTTGGTGCAGCATGTTCTTCGAGGGTGTGACCGCAGAAGCAGCGATGCTGGTACCCGATGCGCGCGCAGAAATCCGTGTTGGACCCTGAGAGCTTAGGCTGCTCACACCGCCAAAGGGCGTACACACCCGTATTCAACGCCAAAATCGCTGCGCCATTCTCCCTATTGAGGATCTTCTTTGACTGCGCCGAGGGACCAAAGCGCTTGATGCCCTGAACTACCTGCGCCTCCGACGTTGCATGCTTCTGAAAATGCTTCTCGATCACCCCTTTCGTTCGACTGGCGAGGTCACGTATTTCATCATGAACCTCGTTGCTGTCTGTCACCAGGCCGTATTGCGGAGGCGCCCGCTGCACAACACCCCCCTGCATGGAGGGTAATGAAGTCCTGGGAAGAGACACATCATTACTCAACCGCTCAGTCGCGTTTCCACGAGACATGGAGTTCCTCATTTAAGGTGTGAATCAAAAACAAAACAAATATCCAGTCACGCGCCCACACACGGACACACGCACAATGAGTGGGAGGGAGAGAGAGTGTGTGTGTATGTGTGTGTGTGTGAAATGGAAACACACGCACACTGATGAAACACGCAGATGATTAGACTTTTGAGTGGATCTGAAAACGGAAAGTATACCTCTTCTCTACAGCTCACCTTCTCGAGAAGGGCACTGCACACACACACACACACACACGCACACGCGCGCGCGCAAACACAAGGAAAGAAAAAAAGAGGGGGGCAAGAAGAACAATAGGGAAACACGGGAGGAAATAAAGAGAGAGAAAGAGACACCGCGACCACTTGTATGAAGAAAGACGAATGAAGATGGAGCGAGTCTTTCTCAGATTGAAAGACTCATCCCATGAACTGATACGGCTCACGCAACAATAATGATAACAGTAACAATTCCTTTTCTTTATCTCATCCATTTCTCTCTCTCTCTCTCTCTCGTTGCGTTTTACAAGGACTCATCAACCGGGTCATTTCGTGGCACCATCATGCATTTGGAGAGTGGAATGTCCTTCATCAGCTGCCACGTTGCCGCACATGCGCACAGTTTCGTGACGACGTCGGCTTCTCTGATATCGTGGTAGCCTTCGATGAGGCCTTCAGTGCTCGTGTTGTGTCCCTCCTCCGCGCGGTTAATAGACAACACCGTAGGAAGATCAATAATACGGTTAAACATTGCGAGAGGCAGTAGGAGGCTGCTTGTAAATTGGGTTGCCACGCAGAGTGCGACAATCTGGTATGGGTTCATCGACATGGCCAGGAGTGCATCCCGCACCTTGAGGGTGGCGCTTGACGGAATGTTCGGGTGACCGATGCCGACGATGCGTGGAACGTTAACCTCAAATACACGCTCAAACCACTCTGCGACGGGGCTAATGATGCGATCCTGCTCGCCTGCAATGGGGGCCGCGCGGAAGTACATGTTGTCATTCTGATAGAAAGACATCAAATAATCCACACGCGGTGGAATCATCTGGGGAGCGACAGTGAGAGCCCCACTGCACATGTCAACCATGGGCATGAGGAGTTTATTCAGGTAATCCTTCTGCTCCGCGTATTCGCGCGCGCACGCATACGCCATCGCCTCACTCGGAATTGCGAGGACACGACTAGACTCGAATGCCTTCACCTTGCGCCCATCCACCAGCACTGTGTACCAACCTTCAAAACCATCGAGTGGGGCCACGTCAACATCCTTCCAAAAAACACGCACAGCAGCCTTCGATCGGTCACGCATTGACACATCCATCTGATAAAGTGAGTCCTCCACGAGCACACGGCTTTCCTCCTCCTCCTGCTTCTCCAATTGGCGGTAGAGCCGCTCAAGCTCCTCTGGATTCATCTTGGACCATTCATCTATTTTTCGCTCCAGCTCAGCTGTTGACAACTCCGCGTGAGCACCAGGATCCCGCGGAACGCGCTCGAGGAGCGCTGAGGCGTCAATATTTGCGACAATACGTCGCTTTGCCTTCTTCGGCGCAATATTCATTGGCCCATTGCCCTCGGTAGCGACAGGTCCTGTGGTGCAAGACGGGGGATTGTGACATTGGATGCTGCGGAGCAGGCACACCCCAAACGGCAAGGTCGGTGGTTGTGGAACAAAAAATTTGCGCATGCCGTACACGAAGAAAACAAACAGGAGATATTAGATCCCACCTTTTTTTTTTTAAGAAAAAACTCACAATCAACTTACTTTGGTGTTTGAGCGCGAGAATCTGCGTTTCGACGTGTCTGCGTATCTTTGTGTTTGTCTGCGCCTGCGTGCAGGTGGGAGAAAATTACGATGGGGCACACAAAGAAGAAAAAAAAAAAGAAATAATAATGGGAGAGATACTTGCACTAGCGCACACACACACACACACACACACACGCAGAGAGAGAGAGACAGAGAGAGAGAGACAGAGACAGAGAGTTTTCCCCCCTTACAAGAGATCGTAGCGGACCGGCACAGGAATCGATTCTCGCACCCGGGAGCAGAAGAATTCCTCCAACCTCCACTGGTGAATGGCATTCGGCTCGTTCACTACATCAAGGTGAGATGGCACTGAGTGCGGGAGGGGAACTTTCTGACGCTCATCCCCGTAGTTGAAATCAAACCACGACATCTGCAACGCCGTTTCCTCGTGTGGTTTCGCGAAGCATTTGGCCCGACTCAAAAGATGTTGCGTTTCAAACACCCACTGAGAAACGAGGGAGAATCCAATCACCGGCTCCGTTCCCCGCGAATAACTCTCCGACTCTGCATCAGAAGACGTGATGCAGAGAACATTCGGTGCCTTGATAGTGAGGCATAAGGAAAGTGCATGACACGTGTCAAGAATCAGAACCACCTTGTGGTAGCGCCGCTGCTCCCACATTATCATCATCGTGCTGGAGACGTCCTCTGCGCCCATAAACTCCGAGTCCTGAAATTTAAAGAAGCTTTCCGCTGAGTGACCCGAAACGTAAATGAGAATGTTGGAGTTTTCATCCGTGTTGAGGCGACGCGAAGGTGGTGTGTTCTCATCGTATCGGCCCTGCAAGATACCGAGAAAATGCTGCACATCCACGTCGTAACCGGCGTAGTCCGCTTGCACGCTGCACCCGTAGAGATTCCGTGGTTCTGGTTCCATGAGAGTGCTGTAGACGGCTGTTGGAAAGGGGTTGCGTGCGTCACACGCGTAACTTTCGCCAAGAAGAAGAAGAATATGGTCATCGTCTATTCCATACTTGCGGCAAAGGTTGTACATCTCCAGTGCGCTCGAGGTGTGGCGAATGTTAAAGAAAAACCGTGAAGACGACAGGATCACCGCCCAGTTATTTGTGGCCGCGTTGCCCGAGGCCCGAGCTGTGCCAGATGCCACCAACAGGCATGTGGCCACACAGCAGAAGAGTACGGGGTGGTGCACCTGCTGCATCAGCGGACGATGCATGCCTTCTTCGTGCAGACGTGGTCTCAACAGATCTTTTTGTTGTTGTTGTTGCCTTTCCTCCCCTCTGTCTTGCTCCCCCTGCCTCCCCCTCCTCTTCTATCGTCCTCGTCCTCCCCTCTCTCCTTCTCAACACACACACACACACACACACATGCAGACGCACAGAAGAAGAAGAAGAAGAAGAAAAAAGGAAGGAAGAAAACAAAAAAAAAAAAAACGGGGTAAATGGAGCAGCAATACCCACCCAAAATAAAACAATAATAATAATAATAATAATAAAACAGAGGAAACCCCAAAGAACGGAGGAGGAGATGCAAACACAAACCCGTTGGAGAGATATGCCCAAGCCGGGAATGGGACTGGCAGAACAACAACAACTAGTAGGCAACTCCCATCCCACAGAAAAAAAAAAAAAGGGCGGGGGAGGGGAGGGGAGGGGAGGACATGCGACAAATGAGTCAACATGTGGCTACCATCATCACCACCACGATAATTACATAAGCCTGCGTCACACGTGCCTTCACCCAAAAACTTTCGTGAACGTCGTCCTTCTTTCTTCCCAGTTCCTTGTGCATGCTTTACGTCAGAAGCCGCTCACTGCTGTCTAGCTGCTGCAGACGTGGCGGCATCCGCATATTTGTGATTGGTATCTCAAACTCATTTGCACAACCAAGAAACGATGCCGTAGATCCGCCGGCTCTCAAATCCCCATGGCGTGTTTGTCCCACTGGTCCATTCTTCCAAATCAGATCAAATCCACCGACACGAATTTCATCCCCTGTTCGTCGTTTTTCAATATCAACAACGTTGAACATATCCTCCAACATGTTAAACTTCAGGTGGTAGTCCGCCGGTGTCTCAGCAGAGAGAGAGGGCGAGGCGTTTGTCTCAATAAGCCATGGATGCATATCGCTGTCAACCATGATATCGTAGCCATATAATTCAAAGCAGTGCTTGTCCTGAGTGATAATCTTTTGCACAGCCTGCAGAGAGCGTAGAATCATGTTCTGGATGTCGTCAAATAGCTTCTGTGCAGTTTCTACCCCACACGAAGCGGTGATGTACTGCCGCAGATTTCGGAGACCGTACTTGCACCCAGACGAAGGGGTGTATTTGGGATTAGTCTTCTGCACTGCAACGTTCGTAACGTGAATGAAAGTGTTCTCAATGTCCTTCAGGGAGAAACGCTGGTGGCAGAAGCGTGCGAAACCAGTACGATGAAGCCACACCGTTAGTGGGCTGTACGAAGTGGCAAGGACATACACGCGCAGGTCGTACTTTTTCCCACCCACCAAATGCGGATTGTCGATGTAGCGCTGCGCCAGGTACGGCTCCACCTGCTCGCTGCCGTAGGAGGAGTTGTTTGGCTTCTCCCCACCCATCCCGCCCTGTCGCTGTTTGTACTCCTTCCGCCAGTCCGCTATTTGCGAGATCTTCGAGAAGAGAAAAATGCCTTTGCCCTGCGCCTTCGCCGGCGGCTTCATGATCCATATGGTGTTCGGCTGCCGGCGGAACTCCATCTCAAACAGGCCGTAGTCCTGTGGCAGCGAAAAGGTGATGGGGAAAAAGTCAAACTCCGCTGACTCCTCCACCCGCCCCTCCCTCTCGAGGGTCTTGCGCATCCTCTTCAAGTTCTTCGCCATGAAATCCTTCCTCGTGAGCTCAAAGTGGTTTCGGAAGTGGTTGATCCGCTGCGAATCATCCAGACGCACGTGGTCGTATATCTCGCGAATCCATCCTACATCAGCCCAGAAAAACTCCCACCCGAGGTCGCTGTCCGTCTCGAGCCAACCACGGCTCCGCATCACATCAAGAACAGTGTTGCGCAGAAACGTGCGAAACCGGATGGGACCCACACGACCACGACGCTCCCCGCCAGCGGGCATCGCAGCGCAACCACCGGATGTGGGAACAGAAGTATGGTGTGAAGGAAGTGAAGGGTCAGAATGCAGCCCTCCCTCCCGTCTCCTTGGAGCAGTACCCTGCAGCTTCAACAACAAAAACAGCAACAAACCGACAGCAGCAGCAGCAGCAGCAGCAGCACACACACACACGCGCCCCCCCCCAAAAAAAAAAAAAAAAAGAGGGAAAAAGAAGACAAATAGATGATAGGGACGAGAAATGAGGAGGTAGTGGAAGGAATAACAATAATAATTAAAAAAAAAAAAACTGGCAGGGGATGACGAGACTTAACTCTCACAAACACAAATATACACAAAAACAAACAAACAAAACAAAGAAAAAAGTGGAGAGGCATGCAAATGCATGCAGGCGAGGAAATTTCAAACATGTTCTGTGTTGTTGTTTTTCTTTGCTTTTCTGGTCTCCCTCTCTCTCCCCCCTTTTCTCTCTTGTTTTTTTTTGTTTTTTTTTTTAATGTTTGTTTGTTTTGTGTTTTACTCCACCGCCTCTTCCAAACTCATCAACACCAACAATACCCCTCCCCCCTTTTTTCTTGTTTTCCTTCTGTTTGCCCACCACCACCACCCATCTTCTTTTCTTTTTTTTTTTTTGTTGTTGTTGTTGTTCGTTCCTCTTCGACTCTTCTCGCCATTATTCCTGCTGCTGCACCACGACAGAGGCGGCGAAGGAGCCACGCCCCCGAACGCACAAATGCGCCAGTTATACAACAGCAAACTATTGTTACAGCAACTACAGAGGATGCCATACCCGGCAACATGCAAGCAATTGACCCATAGCCGTTTTACAAATGCTCTCACCATGAGGAGAGAGTCTGAACCTTGGAGGTCCTGCCAAACACTGCTACATATGACTGCAACATATCTCCCTTACCCGAACGCAGAAGTGTGAAAATATGCCGCAGACGCACACGGTGGTACGCGGAGCAGAAGTCTAACAGGCTGTCCATCCTGGCACAACACACAGAGGGCGACCATTGAAAGCACCTGGTCAGCATCTTGAAGCACACCTCCGATTCCTCCTTCTCCATACACGGACATACGGTGATGTACACCACCACCTCATGAAACACATCCCCAATCAACTCTTCGTCCAGGACGAGTCCATTACTTTCACCAGATTCCACACACATCAGAATTACATCAATCGCCACAAGAATATCAATCAAGAAGGCATAACGAAGGCATCTCGTCAGATATCTAAGCAGCGATTGCCAAAGACCTTGGTTGCTCATCACCTCATGCAATAGCGCCCCAAAGTCTCCTGTCGACAACAGGGCCTTTATGATAGTGTGAAACACGCGCCCACGATATCCAGTGTGAGCCATCATCAGCTCTACCGACGTGGATAAGAGTAGGGAGATGAAAAGATGAAACACGGTTAGGAATTCATCATTGTAAACTAACACAACCCCCAAGTTGCACCAATCACCACCAATCAGGTTCAGAATGATGTCAGCAACATCGTACAGAATAATCTCATTCACTGTGTCCGGGGTCAACGAATGCCATGGATCTTTCTCACTCAGGCCCGCTGAAACATCTGCACCTACAACAGTTGTAATAGCAAGAAAGGCCAATGTCACAAGACCCCACCGCATCTCGCACTTATTATCCTCCACCAGGAGCTGCGTCGCCAAGCAGCATAATTTTGCACACAGCCGTGTCACCAGTACTGCGGCAGGAGGTGATGCACGCATGATTCCTCCCAATTCACACATGTTATCCACCACCGCATCCAGAATCCAGTAAAAACTCTCTGGGTGGTGAATCCCATCTGCAATAGCAATTAAATCCCGCAATAGCGGGAGCGGATCCGCCTCAAGTCGGTCGTGTTCCAACGTACGGGCGATGACGCATGAGACCACATTCAGCGTCGAGAAACCCGCGTAATAGCGAGACTCCACAAAGAATGTCAATGCAGTAAGCAGCCCCGAGCGGGCCTTTCCCGCCTCTGCAGAGAGTTCATCGCTGGTGGCAGAAAGCAAATCGATACGCTCCTCCTTAACAGCTAAAAGAATCGAAGTCATCTTCTCGGATGCCAGAAAACAACTGCGCACACCATGTCCAAGCACCTTCAAGAGAATACTGTTTGCATCCACGATGAGATAAGCCTTGTCGCTATGGTGCACACAAACGTAATGTAGCAGATTCGTCGTGATATCGTACAACTCCCCACATCCCTCAGACTCTGACTCGTACACACATCCACAGAAGAAAAAGAGGGCGCGCAGAACACCAACGTGAACCTTCCCCTCGCCAGGCGCGGTACGGCGCTTGATACCACCACTACCACTATCGCTGTTATCCTCAAGAATAGAAAAGCCTTCCAAGAAGGCACTAGCCAAAGCATCGTCGATTGATAGAAGCCCATGCGCAAACCGAGCAACTATTGATATTGCCTCATCGGAACGGCGTGCAGAGTCGTTCAACACAGCAATAGCTACTACGGAAATCACGACAGAAAGCCGTGAAAGACATACGTTCATGAGAAAAAGAGGGACATCAGAGGCGCCAAGGGAGGGACAGAGAGAACCGACATCAATTGCGAGAGATAACATCAGATCACCAAGCCTCTCTATGCTTCCAGACTCTCGTGCGCGGACACAAGTCTCATATTGCTCAATAGTAGTTACCAGCCGCTGCACGATGAGTTTGTACAATTCCACCTTCTTGCAGAAGAGCATCTCTGCCACCGGAACGAGTGTTTTCCCGTTGTGAAGCACGACGCCAACGTCCGAGCGGAGCTCTTTGGAGTCCTCGGTAAGGTGCGCCTTGGCGACAACATTGTCGAAATAGCACTTAGCGACCCGATAAACATCACCCAGAATCGATGACGTCTGCGTGTCACTAGGCTCCATGGCCACCACACGGGGAGCGACACGATCACCAAAAAGATAGAAAAGATGTAGGAGGTCCTGTCGTAGCTCTTCTTCTCCGTCCTCCCAGCGCTCTATAACGGCAAGCGCCGCTCTCGCCCAGAGCTCAATGAGCTGCGGTCGGTTGTGCAAGTAGGTCGATACTTTTCCCTCATCGCGATCAAATACGTTGACAAGAAGAGCAGAACTTAGCTGCAGCAGGTGAACGAATCCGGTCGAGCCATGCAACCCTAACAATTCCCCAGAAAGATGAAGAACTGAATCACTCAATGCATTCCGCACCTGAAACCACTCAGGGTCCGTGCACACAACAGTGGAGGCCGCCCGGAGAAACCGTGCGCAGTGGTTTCCAATCTCCAATGTGGGTTCGAGAAGAATAGAGCGGCCACACTCCTCTACGGCGATGGGGAGGGCCGGAAACCACCCATTGCCATTTTTTAAGAAGATGCTCTCCTCAGCCGTGAGGCGCACTGTAATGAGGTGCTCTGTCACCGCCAGTGGAACTGCCTCTAACGCTACACAACACACCTCTAGCGCGCGGGATCCACAAGAAAAAATCCTCTCGGCACCGAACTGGAAAAGAGTTGGGAGGACATCTTGTGCAAGTGCCTCACGCAAGTGCTCTAAAGAACCTTTTGAATCCTTCTGCGCAAAGTACGTCAGTACCTCCAGCAGGCAGTCCAAGACGTCATTTTCAGGAAAACGAGATGTAAGCTCTTCGATGATGCGCTTTCCTACCCCTCTCGAGTCATCCTCCACCGATATCACCATCAGTCTCCAGTTAATATAAAGTGCGGAGGCGTAGATGGAGTAGAGCTCGTTCCGCACGTAGAGCGGAAGCACCTCACCACGCTCGCGCATCATCACAAGGTAATCAAGAACATACGCCTGCATATCTCTCCGCTCTTGCGGTCCGAGTTCATTGCTTACAACAAAGTGAATCGCCTTACAAATAATAAATCGAAGATGGTTGCTCTGGGAGTGCGGAAGTAACATCTTTACTGTTTCCCAGTGGTCGTAGTTGCTCATGAATCGGAGTTGCTTGGCTGCGTCATCACGGACGGCCTTGTCAGGTGAAGTGAGTACCTCCTCGGCAAGCCGTGTGAGCAACTCAATACTCACCTCCTCCATGTAGCCGCACTTCCCTTCCTTCACTTCCCACCCCCTCTTCCCCTCCTCCAACTTTGTTTATTATTATTATTATTATTTTTTTTTTTTAATATATGGTTGTTGTTGTTTCCCTCTTTTTCTCTGTCGGTTAATGTTTCCCTAAATCCACTCGCGTCTTGTGGAATGAAAACACAAGAAACACTAAAAGGAGCAAAGAAAAGTGGCAAGAGGAAAGTTATTTTCGCTGAGGGTCAAACGCACAGAGAAGAACGCTGAAGAAAAAGATTTTTAAACAAACAAACAAACAAACAAAAGAAAAATAATAAATAAAAGGGTCGTTGGAGAGGCAACTGGGAAGCGTCAAAGAAGGGGAGAAAGGAGAAAGAATCAGCCGCAGATACCCGAGAATCCGTCTGCCTTCTGCAGATGTGTGACGCTCTTTGGCGCCCCGGTGTTGCCTCTCATGCCTTCACTCTCTCCACTATTCACGCCCAGACTTCAAATCCCATTTTCCTCCTCCAATGCATTTGGGCCTCTCATTGCACCACACACCAATGCCTTGCGCCGTGTTCCCCACCACCACCACCACCACCACCATCATCATCTGAGAAGAGGGATGAAAGGGAGAACGACTTGCAAAGAGCGAAGAGGCAAAATAAATCAAGGAGTAAAGTGGTGAAAGAGACAGCAGTGCAGCAAAAAAAAACAGAGTGATGTGTGACATCGTCGAAATGGCATTTTGACAATCAAAGAATTCGAGGAGAAAAACAAGCGTAATGAAACGAACAACAAAGTTTTTTTTTTTTTTTTTTTTTTTTTGCAAAACTGAAGAAATGGAATTTGGGGGGAAAGAAGAAGAGGCGGCACTTCAGATGTAGTGACGGGAGCAGAAAGACACACATGGACCCACGTATGAGAAGACAACCATAACGGTAATAACAACAACTCCACGGTGCGACCCGTAAGTAGTCTTGGCGGGCTGACGGCATGCCAAGAGAGAGAAATCACACGGAAGTGAATTGCAAACCAAAACGCCGGCTTCGGGTCTCATGCGACACTGCACCACCACCACCACCACCCGTACTTCCACTGCCATTGTTGCTATTGCTTCCTCTGTTTTCTCCACACTCGCGCGCGGGGGGGTTGACAAACCGACGAGATGCACTCTGCGTGTGTCCAGCCCTTTCACCCTCTTTAGAGACGGAAGGTCTCCGCATTCCTCGGGGCTCAGGGGAATATGAGAACACCGAATGCGGAAGCACTCGAAAGTGCCTTGTTGTGGTCGCCGTTGTCGTCTTCCTCGTCATCGTCAGGGTGTTACCGTCGGGTGGACGAAGGTGCAGCAGCTGTGCCGCCAGCATCCAGAGCGCACGTCCATAAGACAAGGCGGGGGCAGAGGGGCGCCGTGATTGTTCCGTTGCTATGAGAAAGGTGGCCCACTCCCACCGGTTTTGAAACTGAAGCACCAGTAGCGTTGCAGCACCTGCCGCTTCAAGTCGAAACGGGTGGGTGATGGCTCTCTCATTGGAGGCCGGGTTGTTGTTGGAAACGAGAAACACAAAATACAAGGATGCTCCTGCATGAGCGAAAAGTGTGCATGAAAAATCCATCAGCAGCCTGCGAGCCTTGGCACCGCACAAGACAGCCCCAACATTTCCCGACATGTTAGAGCCAAAAACCCCGTATGGGAGGAGCAAAAGGATGTGGGAGATAGGAAAATGGTGTACCTCCACGACACGACGCGTCACACATGACGCCGTACCTCCAGACATCAACTGCTGCCCCTGCTGCAGCGGAGAAATAGAATGGCGAGTAGGGGTGAGAGAATATGAGGGATTGCATGAAGCTGGCGACAAGGCAGCAGAAGACATTGGTGTCCATTGTGGCATTGTGCTGATGGAATTCGTCTGAGATAAGCCGCCACCAGTCCTCTCAAACCGCTGCGCGTGCAACAGCAACTCCCGTTGATCCACTGAGAGGCGCATCAGGACAGGAATAACTATTCCCCTGCCCGGGAGGACATTCGCCCCAATGCCACCGTGCTGCATCACGGCCGACGCCTGCCACATCAACGCCACCGTTGATGCCCTTTCTCCCCGACGTCCCCCTTTTTCTCCCCTGAGGCTCCCTGGCGACTCCATGCGGGGCGATATGAGATGGCGCACGGAGGATAATCTGTCAGGGGAACCTCTGCGAGTCTCCTCTTTTATTTTCGTTTTCATATCTAGCTTGGCAGCCCTTGAAGGTGCAGCCTCTAACGTGGATGATGGTGGTGACGACGACCGATCCATCATCATGTTCCCCAGACACCTCCGCGGAGGCACCAGCAGACTCTCTGGAGAGCCGACTTTTTCAAGTAAACCATTTGCATGGAGAGATGATGTGGGAGATGGAGGAGAGGTTTCCAACGGCTCCTTCGGTGATGCCGGTGTGCATTCCCGCACGGACACGGAAGGCGACAAAGCTGAGGGACCCAAACAGATTGGCGTGTTGTACTCCATCACCCCTTCCATCACATGGGCTGCAATGTGGCTTGAGGCCGAGGCAGGAGTGATACCGTGATGAGCAGATGAAGCGGAGCAAAGGGGCGACGACGGGAGTGATCCAATGCCCGTGCGTGCGCGCAGAGCAGTGAGCTCCTTTCTGTGCACCTCCATTGCAGAAACCTCCTCCTCCGTGAGAGTGCAGCGATGTTGCGCCTCCTCCACGTCACCCCGTATATCGTGCTCTATCTGAAGCAGCCTTTTGCGACGTCCCATCTCCGCCTGTTCAATCATCGCCCTCGCATCGGAAAGCGCCTTCCGCCGTGCTACCACTGCTGAGCGACGCATCGCACGTAGCTTCTCTAGACGTGCCTCCTCCACCGCACGGCGCTCTGCAAGACGCTCCTGTGCAGCCTTCTCAACTAATGCTATACTTGGCTCTACAACCACTAGAGACACTTCATTTCCCTCGTTATACGTCCTCTCTGCCGCGGCAACTGGCTCAGCCGAGTCTGGTGGTAGAGTCGGCAACAGTGTCAGGGTTTCAAGTTCCACCTGGTGCTCCCGTTTCAGAGTGCTACTACTGCTGCGATTTCTGCAGTAGGTACCAGCGCCGGCCAACGCAGCTGAAAACCGGTCTTGGTGTGCAGACATGCATGGATTTGGCACCCGACTCTCACGTGCACGTTTCAATGTCTTCAGTAGCCGTTCGGCCTCTTCGCGCTGTGCCTGCAACTCATGCCATCGCTGCTCTGAGCGGAGCTCCGTCCACGATGAAAGGTGGGGCACCAGGCTAAACTGGTGAGTCGCATTGGGGCTATTGTCCCTGGATCTAGAGAGAAGTTTGCCGCTGCTCCGCTGGTGGGTCAGCGAGAGTGTGTCCTCTATCGTGCGCATTACACCATGCAGACGGCGCCTAAAGTCGCTCCTAGCATCGTCATATACCGATCCCATTGCATTCACTGTCATTTCGGGTGCTGTTGAACGCTCTCTACTGCACATGTACTCTTTCTCTCTCTCTCTCTCTACCCTACCCCGCATGTGTATCAGTACATGCAGTGTATTTGTCATCCCAGTGCAGCGAAAAGAAGGTAAGCACAACACACCAACATACAAGTGCTATACATATATATATATATATATATGCACGTACACGCATACGTGTGTATGAGGGCGAGGGACATTCGTTCGATAGAGAGATGAGTGGATAGACCCCTGTTTTGTTTTTACTTCTCTCCCCCCTTTTTTGCATCAACTCTTTTTTTGTTTTGTAGTTATTATCATTTTTTTTTTTGTGTGTGTGTGTGAGGATGGGAATGTTTCACTTCTTCTATTTTCACAAACAGAAGTAGAAATCAAGTTCCGGAGAAAATACATCCATGTGTACTATCAATAAATAGAGGTATCACACGTCATCCAATTAGATTCAAACTCGACCAGCGCAGCCCTTGCAGCAAAGTGAACCCACTACTCATCCCTCTACACCTCACCGTTGCGTTCATGTATATATGTATATATAAACGCCCGGTAGTGAGGGGATGCTCCCCACTTGTGTACCGCATGTATATCTACCCCGAGTCTTCTTCTTCTTCTTTTATATCCCTCCCTTCCCCTCAGCGCCCCCTCCCATTCCTCCTCGTCAAAAGGAACAAAAAAAGAGCAACAGAAGACCAACAACAGCTGGAAAACGGCTAAATTGAACCCCAGCACAAAAAGACAAAAAAAAAAAGGGGGGGGAGTGGGGGAAAAGAAAAGGTGTATGCAGAAAACGAGGTCAATATCTACTGTGAGAGTGCGGGTACGAGTAAACTCCGAGGCCGCATGCGCTCATCAAACTTATGATACAGCACGCCAGAAGCTGTAATGAGAAAGCAACCGCATACAAACATCGTAGACGGTGTGTTTCCCCAAATCATAAATGAAAACACACCACTAACAACAACTGCCATGCCAGTCGCAAAGCCTTTTAATATGTTATCAGCGTATTTAACTACGGCAGCCACGAGCAAGCCACCCAGGGCGTGAACCGCAACGAGGGCGATGGTTAGCCAATTATCATAACCCCGCCAGAAGCAAAAATCAGAATTGTCTCCCTTTGGATCGTACCACGAGGGAAATACGTCCAGGAAGAACATGGAGAGCGCCGCAAATGGAATCCCAAACAACGAAAGGTGAATGTTACGCACTGCCAACGACGGTGCAGTTGTCTTTACTATCTTCTCAAAGTATACACCGGCATAGCTGGATGAGATTCCAGATAAAACGCACGCCGCAATTCCAAGCAATCGGTTGTGCGAAGTTTGCGATGAGATTCTGGCCGCCTTCGCACCCCACTCGTCTCCCTGCGTGAAGAGGACACCCAGTGTAAGTAGAAATAGTGAACACCACTGCATTACGGAGAGGTGACGCCCAAGCATAGCAAGAGAAAAAAGGGCAGCGAATAGCAGTTTTGTCTGCGACCAAACCTGAAACGTCATCACATCGAGGTGTGAGAGAGCAATGAAAAGAAGATAATTTTGTAAGGTGAAAAGAGCAGCGGGTACCGATATTCGGAGTGTCTCCTCCTGAAAAATTACAGACCAAAGAAGTCTCCAAACGCCCGAATCCGAGTTGCGGTTGTGGTTGCGGTTCGTGGATGTTGTGGCGGCCTCCAGCTTCCCAATAAAAGACGCATCCCTATGCCCAGTTGTTTGCAGGATGAATATGACGATGCACAAAACCATCTTTACAATTTCTTGATTGAGCACCATTGTAGAGGTGTAATATCGGTCTTTGGGCGCCACGTTGAGCCTCGAGTAGCGTGTCATCACAACGAGCACACTGTTCTGCAGCACCAGTACAATGAGGCTTAGAGCAGCCGGCGAAGACAGCCGACCGACAGGCATGACTAAACGCACGCACAATCCATACAGATGCAAGAAGAAGAGAAGGGAAGAGAAAGCTGGACTCGTGCACGTGCAAACACACACAAAATGAAGCCAAAGGAGAAAAAAAAAAAAAAGCTGTCGAATAGAAAAATCCGAATGCGGTGAGAAGCGACATGGTGAAAAAAAAAAGACAAAAGGATCCTCCACGTAGAGTGTATTTATTGCAAGAAACACTAATGAAAACAACCGGTATAGAAATACACACATACATACACACATACACACATACATACATACATACACATGTCAATGTATATATTTACGTAAATATAAATATATTGACACGTGTGTCGGCATGTGTGTGTATATATAATTATACATCTATGCTAAGATTCTTCTAGGTGGCTACTTTTTTACTGCTTGCTGCACCGGCTTGGACTCCCATGCCATGTACTCCCTTTCGTACCCCTTGCTGTTGTCATTGATCAGCTTGCGGTGGTCGTGAGTGCGCTTGTATAACCACTCTGAGAGATGTATCGTGTCAGTTGTCCTCTCCCACCCGGGTCTCACCTGCTCTGATCGCTTGTTCTCTGCATAATCCCTTGTTTTCATGCGAGTCTCACTAAGCTGCTTCTCGGCTATGTTAGCAGCGGCTATGCCGTTTGTGCCTGAACTTGGTTTGTGACGGAGAGCGCCTTGAACACCAGCAATGGTTGCTTCCACTACACGATTCGACGGACGTGGAAGCGCTGCGTTGTGTGGAGGTGATGTGTCCATCGACACCAGTGACACTGAATGCACCTCTGGTTGAGACAACTGCCACATGGACCGTACCGCCGGCTTTGTGATTTGAACGTAGCATTTGCCTGGACCCGGTGGTGGCAAGGCGTGCCGCTCCATTATCCACGATGGCGTAAGGTGGGCATCCTTCTTTGTTGTCGGGAACAGCTCGCCGCCTCCACCACCGAGGCGTCGCAGCGTTCTTTGCAGCATATATTGGTCGCCTGAGAGGGAAACAAGGGGAGGTGGAGAAATCAACTATTCAACTGCTGAAAGCTATCCCATTCATGAAAAGGAAAAAGGGGAAAGTGTGTTGGTGAGAAAGAAAACAAAAAAAAAAAGGTTATGAAGAGTGATAGAAGAACGGGATGAAGAATGTAATGCTTCGCCGGAATACATTGGAAAAAAGAAGGGGAGTGATATGACTCTGGCTTCGTCCACGTGGAGAGAGGGGAAGGACTACAAGTAGGATGGGAAGGAAGACTCGCCCACCACTCTCATCCCTTTCGCATCGCATGGTTGCCTAGCTCTATTGCCTCATCGAGAGCCTCAATGCTGATGTTGTTGTCGGTATCCAGAACCTTTATGCGACGACGCATGCCGTATTGCCCCTTCACATGGCTGTTGTGTGGCAACGGGGCTGGGATGTGTGGGGTGCGTGCGTAGAACTCATCCTCCGCCTGTCGTTCTGCCGCGTACCGGGCGTCCATCTCGGCGCGATGAGAGAGGAGTTTCTTCATGGGCTCAACACCTTCATGCAGCTTCGGTGGCGGCGGGCCTCCCTGCACAAATGGTCGACGTGCCTCGACAAGAACCCCTGCAAAAGCACATGATGCGATACGCGGCACGCGGCCCAAACTGCATTGCATTATTCCCTGCGTTCTCCTGCGCGTGTTTGCTTGAATATGCGTCTTGTGGTGCGGTCAAGCCCCTAAACGTGTGAAAGGCGCAAAAAAAAAAAAAGGAACGGGGTAGAGGGGCCTCTGAAGTACAACAGTTCACCGGCGTGTATTGGACTCCTGGCTTTGCTCGATTCAAAGAGGATCTTCGCACATGATCCAATACAAACAGGGAAAAAAAAACAACAACAAGATATACTCACCAAGTGGCTTCTGTTTTTCTTTTTTTTTCGGGGGGTGGTTGTGCCCCTCTTCCTCACCCTCGCGGCAGAAGGAGGACGGAACTCAGCGCGCGGGTTGTGGGTGGGCGGAATTCAAAAACAAACAAACAAACAAGAAAAGAAAAACACTTTTGTTGTTGTTGTTGAACTCACCAATGCGATTCCTTCAGAGAATTATGACCGAAAGGGGAAAGAAGTGAAATCATTGGCGGGCACCCCCGATAAAAGAACAGGGAAAAAAAAAAGCACCATCCTGTGTATGCGCGCATATATTAACTGCAGCTTGCTGCACATTCCCCTTTTGTAAGCTCCTGCTATAAACAAAAATGCGCTGATACACTCCTCGGCCATTTCGATTTGTGCTTCCCTCCCAGTATAAGCCATTGCCGTCCAAATGAACCACACATTCTCCCGTCCCCTTCCCACATTGACGAGAAAGCAAGAAAGCCACTAGCAGTGAAGAACCACAGACAAACAAGGTGAAGACGAATATCTACTGCCGAGTAGGCCGCGTCTCCATTTCCCCAATCCACACAGGAGGGAGATAAATAGGCAGAATGCGAATACCACCCGTAAAATACACCACCTCTAACGTATGGCGGGGGGGGGGGGGTTATGCAGCTCAATGGTGATCAATTTCGGGAGAATTGTCACTCGCTCCTTTCCGAGGGAGTGAGATCTGTTTTGTTGGAACCACACACACACACACACACACAAAATAAAACAGGACTCACAAAGCGACAACACACTAAAGGGATTTTTCCATTCTCAATAATCTCCGCGAGGAGGGAATCAGGGGAGAAGAAGGAGGAGGGTGAGACGAGACAACAAATACCGAAAGACCCCCTTGTGAGCCGCACGTTCCCTCCACAGCACGAAATCAATAAGGTACGAATCCTCTTCTCATTCAACGTTCGCTTCACAGGCTCCCAGATGGGGGCATGCAGACATGGCTTAAAAAAGAAAAAAAACATCAAAAAAGGAAAACAGAAAAGAGAGATGTGGCCCGACCACAGGAGAAGGCATCCATCGGATGGATGAATGGAACGTGCAACGACACACAGAACAGACACAACTACCATTTTGAGTACGGCAGTGGGGTAGTTGCAACGGCCGAAGAATGCAGAGGATGGAAAGTCAGAGGAAAAGAAAAAGGAAACGCAAAATATCCGTACATATATATGTACCCATCTCTTTCCTTTCGTTTTCTTCTTTTGCTTTTTCTCACCCATTCACTTACTTACTTAAACTGTGTATACACATTTATACACAATAAAAAACACAACAAAACACAAACACATACTTTATATATAAGTATATATATATATATATATATATACCTACACACGCACTGGGGGGAGAAGGAGGAGACCACACCCGCCCTGCCCACTTCCGAGATTGAAACCTAAGGGCATACGAGCACAGACGTTGTAACTGGCCTTTGAGCGTCGGTCTCGTTGGGAGGATCTTCAACCCGATGGGAGAGATTGCAAGAGACGGGAAGGGAGGCAAATGGATCCTTCCGGGGCTTCCACCTTCCCGTAGCAGAGGGAACAAAGGAGATAAGCACGGAAAAGATACCACAAGCGGTCCCAATGATCGCCCCAGCCACAATGTCGGAGAAGTGGTGAGCATTATCACGTGTGCGGGAAACGGAAACAATTATTGAAAAACTGAGAGGCAGCAGTGAGAGAGCTGCCTTATATAGCGCACCACCAGCCAGCGCCTGTGTTAGACCAAGTAGGTACATTGTGGGTGGAACAAACCCAGAAAATGCCGTGCTGCTGTGCCCAGAGGGAAACGACAATCGCCCCTCACGTGCTGCGCGGCAGACCTGCTCTTGCGTGAATTCTGAGAAATTCGTCTCGGTGATGCCTTCCATAGCCAAGAGATGAATGAAACCGGGTCGCGGCCTCCCAGCATACAACTTCACCAGATTGACAATGAAATATTCGAGGCACACGCTAAAGAAATGAGCAAGAACCCAGGTATTAATGTGGTACCACATCCTTCGCCCACGACGACCTCGCCAAGCGAACAGCTCTCCAGCGAAGTAAAGCGAAATAATGAGAATGACTGCCACAACGACGGAGTATGTTGGAAAGGTTGAGCGCTCCTTCACGGGATTTGAGATGCTTGCATCCGCGAAGGAGAATAAGCGGCAGTGCGGCTGCACATAGGAACCGATGAAAAGCCCACAAAAAAACAATATGAAGCAAGTGAGGTAATCCAGCAACCCCCAGTCCAACAGTATCTGCAATTTCATCTTCAGATACCCACTTTCACCCTTGCCCCTTTCCTTCTTTACGCGCAACCACAGCAACAGCAGGAGCACAAGAAAAAGGATACAACAGAATAAGGTGAAGACGAATATCTACTGCCGAGTAGGCCGCGTCTCCATTTCCCCAATCCACACAGGAGGGAGATAAATAGGCAGAATGCGAATACCACCCGTAAAATACACCACCTCTAACGTATGGCGGGGGGGGGGGGGTTATGCAGCTCAATGGTGATCAATTTCGGGAGAATTGTCACTCGCTCCTTTCCGAGGGAGTGAGATCTGTTTTGTTGGAACCACACACACACACACACACACAAAATAAAACAGGACTCACAAAGCGACAACACACTAAAGGGATTTTTCCATTCTCAATAATCTCCGCGAGGAGGGAATCAGGGGAGAAGAAGGAGGAGGGTGAGACGAGACAACAAATACCGAAAGACCCCCTTGTGAGCCGCACGTTCCCTCCACAGCACGAAATCAATAAGGTACGAATCCTCTTCTCATTCAACGTTCGCTTCACAGGCTCCCAGATGGGGGCATGCAGACATGCCATGTCTGCATCCATGTTTTGACACGCATATTCGCACTTTTTCCCTACCGCTCAGACTAAATCTGCAAAAAACTCCAAAGAATAGAGAAGGTTTAAACACACTCAGACCTCCTCGTGGAGTTGCGCAGATAAATCTTGTTTGCCGCAAAATCCAGCCGACGTGGCTGGAGGGCCCCTGTAGACTCGGAAAAGCCAAACAGTAGCCGTACGGAGAATATTGCGCAGCATATGCCGATCACAGCCCCTGCAAGAATGTCAGAAAAATGGTGGCGGTTGTCACGCGTTCGTGACACGGAAACAACGATGGGAAGAATTAGCGGAAGCAGAGATACAACAGGGCGCCAGATGTACCCACCTCGGAACACCCGCAATAATCCCATAAGATACAAAGTCAGTGGCACAATGGATGCAAACGAAATACCGCTGTGCCCTGATGGAAAAGAAAGTCGTCCTTCTCGAGCAACATTGCACCAATTCACTCCAGTCGATTCTGGTGTGTAGCCTTCCATCTCCAGCCTCGACAAGAAGTCGGGGCGCAAGCGGCCAGCGTACGGCTTCGTCATATCAACAACGCACATACATAAAGCCACGGATAATGACTGTGCAAGGATCCAGTGATTCACCGTTTCGCAAAAGAGCATAACGCTTGAACTTACGGGAAATTCATTCACCGCATTTTGCGTCGTCCTTGTCTCATCGATGTTGCTGCAGCCTCGGTCCACAGCGTGTACCTTAATCCTTCGTGTACCGCCCAGAGACGAGACTCCCGATTGGTCGGCATCTACATCAGTGATGGGGTAGTTCTCTTGAAACTCCCCAGTCTTATTGCGAGTTCGCAACGCGCGAATGACCTCACAAACCGCGTAGAAAACACAGGGCAGGACAGCAATCGGTATCAGTGTCCATGATGGAAAGGTTCCCTTACCACCATACGCGTGTGCAATTGACGAGTCGTTCCACGAAAACGGCCTGCAATACGGAGAGACAATCCTACCAACAGCCCACCCACCAAAGCCAAGAGCAGCGCAGAGAAGATAGTCCAAGAGTCGGATCGCCCGAGCAAATCTCAGAATATTATCCATAGTTAATTTGGTATCCAGACTCATGCGTAGCTATTCCAACTTTGTTCAAATAAATAAAAACTAGAGAGAAGTACTTCCGCTGCATTTGCGTAGCAGATGCATCGCAAAAAAAAAAAAAAAATGAAAGAAGACGCATATTGTTGTTGCTGTTGCGAGAAGATGGGGGAGAAAACAAGTCATCACATCAACCAACACCAGACGTTAGAAACGCCTCCACACCGTTCTGGCCATGACGCAATGCAAAAACCAAACGCCCTTTCATTTGAATTGTTTTGTTTTGTTTTGTTTGTCATTCTTTGAAAAGAGATGCATCGACGAACGCACTTCGCGGTAAAGTGTCGCGGATTGCCGACAGATTCTCCACTTTTTAAGCG
>JASANX010000952.1:27417-58343 GCA_030849745.1 Trypanosoma scelopori | reverse complement strand
GGGGCGGAGGGATATGCAGCCGCACCAACGCCATCAGGCATCACCACCACCACCAGCAGCACCATCAGCAGCAGCAGCAGCAGCAGCAGCAATGACAACGGCGACGACAACACCGAAAGAAACACATGAGCGAAGACAAACATACAAACAAAAACTCGTTGAGGGAAGGACAAAAAAAAAGGGGAGGGGAGGAGGGGAGGGGTTTGTGCGTTGGGAGTCGCTGCTTGCGAAACGCCAGTGAATTCAGTTGGAAATGCAGATCCATCACTGCCGCCCTCCCACACACACACACACACACACACACACACGCCGCTGAAGGTCTGCCCTCCTCCTCCTCTTCGCACTCCGCTGCTGTGGCGCGGCAACGCATGTGGTGTGCGAAGAGAATTGCGGACACGGGCTGCAAAGGCATTGCAGGCTGGAAGAGATTTTTTAAATGTACTTTAGTCCGCTCCCCTCATATTTTTTCCAAAGTTTTTAATCCCCCTCCTCCTCATACTTTTCTTTTCTTTTTTTTTCTTTTTTAAATTTATTTGCTACGGCTCCAGCGCGCCCTTGACGAGCGTCGTCGCAGCCATTGCCGATCCCCCATCCCCGTCCCCGTCTCTTCCCCATGCACTCTATTTTAACTGCCCTCAACCGTCGTCAAGCGGCACCTCCTGCAGTCTGCTGTCGGGGCACGTAATCCACTCGTGCGTCAACAGCTCTGCTGCCGTTGCGCGTTTCGCGGGATCCCGCACGAAGCAGCGAGAAAAAAATTCCAAGAGAGTTTTGGGGCAGTTTTTTGGCACCCCTGTTGGCATGCCGGTGCTTTTTGAGATAATGTACATAATCTGAAAGGCGTTGGCATTATTTTTGCATATCCACGGCTGGCGTCCAAGAAGCTCAAGCAAAAGGCAGCCAACGGACCACACATCTGCCGGTCTTGCGTACCCGCCCTCGCAGTTGAGCACCTCTGGAGCCATGAAAAGAGGCGTGCCGACCATCGTCTGGTATCCTGCGCCCTTCTCACCGCAGCTCTCCTGCTGTATCGTTGCAGTACCGATGCGTTTGCTGCAACCAAAGTCTGCGAGCTTCGCCTCACCCAAAGATGAGATGAGGACATTATCACCCTTAAGGTCGCGGTGCACAACGTTCATTTGGTGCAGATAGCTCAGTCCCTCCAATATCTGCTTGGTGTAGGTGCGAACAAGAGATATCGAGAAGCGCTCATTTGCCTTTTCAAATCTGCGGCGAAGCTGCGTCAGGCTTCCACCGTGGCAGTGCTCAAGGAATATCTCCAGCTGTCGTGCACCGTTGTCGAGGTCTTTTGTCTGGCAACCGTAGTACGCAACGATGTTTTTGTGCTTGAGCGAGCGCATCAGGTTGATCTCGCGCTGGATCACCTTCACCTCCTCCGCGTCCTCGTCTCGTGGGATCTCCTGCACCTTTACAGCCGTGATCTTTCCCTCGCTTGTGATTCCCTCGTACACACTGCCAAAGGAGCCCTTTCCGAGCAGGCCTATTTTACTCCACTGCACCTCCACATCCTCCTGGAAGCCTATCGTCTGCCCCAAGCTCCCGATCGTGTGGCCAAGTTTCGGCGAGAGGCTTCCGCAGCCGCCAGTGAACAGGTCGCTGGGACAAGGGCTCAGGCAAGACGTGTCCACCAACAGCCCTTCTATCGCGGAAGCCAAACGACGGCTTTGATTTGGCAGCTGCTTTGAATCCGCCGCAATTGAGATTTGCATCCGATGCTTTTCATCTCGGTTTCGTACCGAGTAGGAGTCGCGCACGTACAGGCGGATTACCGTGCTGCTGCTCCGGTCCCCTTCTTCCATTAACAGCTGCGAGTTGTTGTTGTTGTTTTTGTTGATGTTCGCTTTGGTGGTGGAACTCACACGCGAGAGCGAGGCGCTGCCCATACGTGTTCCTCTTGCCGAGAAGCGCCGTGTCGAAGTTTTCGATGACGCTGGAGCCGCTGCGGCCCCCACCTTACCACTACACCTCTCCCGCTGCAACCCCTGGAGGTGCTCCCTAATGAGAATCTCAAAGTCCTGGGGAACATCAATGTCCACGTGGTCGCCGGCCGCATCGATGCAGTACATATCGAAATCCCCGACTTTGGCGTATGCGAAGCGCCGCATGATATCCTTCACAAATGCCGAAAAGCGTGTCTTCCGCGTGATGGTGATGACCTTCACATTTCGGTCACCCTCGCGTGAAATCTTCACAGTGATCGGCTCGTCCACCCGCTTTGTTTTCCGCCCAGAGACGGTAGAAGTCTCATCCTCATCGTCATCCTCCTCCTCGTCGTCGTCGTCCTCTTCGTCATCGTCATCCTCATCATCGTCATCGTCATCCTCATCCTCATCATCATCATCATCGTCCTCATCATCATCATCATCGTCCTCATCATCGTCGTCATCCTCTTCGCATTCCTCATCATCATCGTCATGCTTCTTCATGGAGACTGCTGCCGCCGCGGATCCGCGGTTGCAGCTTGCGCTGCCTTTCTTCTTGCAGCTTACCTGCGATAAGCCACTTGATACTCTCTTTAGGAAGGATCCGTCTGCGTCGCCCATCACCCGTGACTTTCCTTGCGGCAGCAGCTGCGGGGGTATTGACGCGTCGATGACAGTCTTCTCAAGATCCTCAACCACCGGCACATTGGCGCCAGAACTGGAAGTGGCAGTCACCATATCCTCGCTGACCTGTCCAACAGGTCGCCGTGATACCGATGGCGGCTCACCCTTCACGGACCCCAGTTTCTTTCCGCCACCCGCATTGGGTTTCGTAGAATTCGCCTTGGACTGCGGTTTGGAAGGGGCCCTGGCCGTAACCGACGATTTCGCTGTTGGTGCCGATGTTGTCTTTGTTTTGGTGGCGGTGGCTTGCGCTGTAGAACTTTCCTTCTTTAATTTGTTGTCCTCGTCCGTTCTTCCACCGCCATCTGACCTCTTCGCGCTGCTACTCGGCTTTTCCCTCGCCACCTTTCCACGCGCCACCTGCATTATATGACTACCACTGCTGCTGCTGCTGCTGCTCCTGCTTTTAGGCGCTGGCGGCGGTGACGGCTGTGGTGACCCCGCTCAGTCCTCTAATCAACTAAGCAGAGGTGGTTTACGCAAAGCAAAAAAAAGAAAAAAAACCGACGAACGGAAACAAACGTACGAAAAAAGAAAAAGAAAAGAGTGTCATGCACCGGGGCAGCACTCACCGCACGGAGGGATTTGTCGGGGGTGATATTCCACTTTATTCACTTATTTATTTTGCATGCGTGTCGCGCATCACACACCAACGAATGCGCAGACAATGGCAGCACGCATGACGACAACGGCGAGAGAAAACAACAGCCAAACAATCAAAAGGCACAACAAAAACAAACAAAAAAAAGAAGTCACAGGTACAAATCCAACAAAAATTGAAGTGTTGAAGGGTAAAACAAGTGGAGACGGAAACGAAGTGCCCCGCCCGCTCATTCTCTAAATTGGACGCACACGCGCAAACACGCAATGCAGACAGACAGACAGACAGACAGACAGCATGCGTGTGTGAATGAAATAAAAGAGAACGCCGATGCTGCTGAACGCTCAAAACAGCAAGAGCGGTGACAAAAATGGAGCAAAACACACACAAAACAAAACAAAAAAAAAAAAAACAGGCGGTTCAAATACAAAAACATACACGTCCCCTCTTCTTTTGTTGCGGGCAAAATACAAAAAAAAAAAAAGGAAACTGACGGCGGCGGCGGCGGAGAGAAGATCCCACACACACACACGCACACACACACACACACACGCGCGCGCCTTTCCAGTTCCTGTTGATGACTCGCTTTTCTCCTCCTTCCCTCTTGTTTTCATTTGTTTATGTTGTTGTTGGTTTTTGTTTACCTCGACCATTCGCCGCCTTCTGCCACACGAGCGGGGTGGTGGTGGTGCAAAAGATTGGAGGAGGAGGAGAAGAAGAAGAAGGGGACTGTGATGTGGCGTGTGTATCTCTACGTGTAATTGGTACAATAAAACAAACATCAAAGAAATATATAAAACACCGTGAAGGAGAAGACGTCAACCCCCCCCCCCCCCCCCATCTTCTTTTCTGCCGTTGTTTGTTTGTTTGTTTATATTATATTTGTTTAGCTCGTCTTTGTTGCAACAGCCAATGGCAGCGGTTTCTTGTCATGATTCTAAAACTCTTCTTCTCTCACAACCGCCCCACTGGAGCGCATGAGTGAACCCGTGGCACATATACATACATACATACATACATATATATATATATATATATATATATGCACACCGGCGGCCCACTTGTTGAAACAAGATTCCAATCAATCTGCTAGATGCGAGGTACTGATGCCTTTCAGTAAACCCCACGTGGGCAATCGTCTCCGCCCACACGAATGGCTCCCCCACCCCCCTCCGTTGCCCACGATTTCCGCCCTTTACTCCTCCTGTACCTTGTTGCTCTCCTTATCTGCTGGCCCAGCGGCAAATTGTGTGGCAGGCACGGAGATGGATCCACCGTGCAGCTGCATGCTGAGGAGACCGGTCTCCATGGTCGCCACCGTGTCGGTGCTGCAATCGAGACAACTGTCACTCTCGTTCATGCTGAAAGCAAACTCGCTTGCATCCACAGTGGTGATGGCAGCGGGCGGCCTTCTCATGGAGTCAAGAGTATCCTTGCCCTGGTCACCATTGTGGCTCTTGTCATCCCCCACTCTTTTCTTCTCCTTGTTGTTGTTGTTTTTGTTGTTGTGTGTCTTGGGAGATTCCAGATCCTGCACCGCTGAAGCCAAATCCGCCGCTAGAGCAGCAGGTGCTTCTTGGTCGAGACCGAGTGGCGACCACAGACCAAACATACTCGTGTCAGTTACTTTTGTCGTCGGCGGCCTCCTTTTCGCCAACGCTTCAGCATCGTACAGGTCGACAAAGTTGTGCCCCCCTGTAGCACACGAGCGCCAAGAACCACCACCACCACCACCACTCCTGTTGGCTTTGCCAGTCTCCACCACATCCCGTGCAAGTGGTTGTTCTCCATTCGCAACGAGGGATCCACGTCTCCCGCAGAAGACAGTGCGGAATTGGGAAGAGGCCGAAACTGCATTTGTACCGCAAGCAGCCTTACGAGGCGTTGGCCTCTGTAACGCCATCGAAGAGGTCGGTGTGCCGGCCTGCAGCGAGCCGTCAAGCGTCAGAGGGGACCCTTTCGGCAGATAAATGGAGTTAGCGGTGCTTACCGGTGGGCGGAATGACATGCTCCCTGACATGAGAGATAGATTTAGCTGCCGCGAGGTCTCGCATTGATCGGCAACCGACGACAGAGGTCGAGAAGGGCTGCACTCCCTCTGCACTGTCACGTCGCTGCAAGGAGTGCAGCCCTCCAGCGCACTGGACAGGGAGAAGCTATTCTCGGCATCAGGATTACCAGTCGTGGGATGCCTGGAGTTCCGTGACGGGCTGCGCGCACGGTTGCGCTGTGACGACACTCCTGTTCCGGCAAGTGGCACCGTATCAACGGGCGTCTTCGGCACGGGACTCCCATCAAGCACATTGACTGATGCCAGCGAGACGAGTTTCACACGTTTCCATATGTTGGCACCTCCCTCGTTGATCGAATTCCTCAGGGTTTCCCTCATGATGCTTGAGTCTCCCGCAGCCCTAGTCGAGCAGGCCTCTTGAATGTCAGCGTTGCTGTTACTGTCACCGTTTTCGGGACACGGAACGATTGGTGTGGATGAAGACACTGCAATGGCTGGTGACGCATTGTGCATCTGGCGCATGGCGCTCTGCCCTAGCATGGTCGTCTGGGCCAACGTGCTGCCGTCCAGCCGCATGGAGGAGGCATTGTGACCACCGCTCCACACCATAGACGGCGCGGCAGAGCGTCGAAAACTGCCCTCAATTAGCGAATTGCTGTGTGCTGGTCGATTCTCACAGTCATTCCCGGACGCAGGAGACGGCGGTGGCACACGACGCGGGGGCGAAAAATCATTTATTGGTGAAGCGTTCGTGGCTGGTAGTGTCTCGGAGGTAACTGCAGCGTCAATCGCAGTAGCAGTAGCAGCATCGGTATCGGTATCGGCATCGGCAGCAGCAGCGGTGACGGGGCAATCATCATCATCAGCCATCATGCGAATCATTGGCGATGCAACCGAGTTCATTGTCGAGAAGTCCGTCCCCAGTCCAGTCCCACACATTGGCGAGAGAAAACTGGAGTTTGTGCCGCCACGGGGAGAGGGGGAAAGATGTGTGCCGCGCCGAATGTGCTGCAGGCAATGCGACATTGCCCCGTCTGACGATCGGACGCTTGCGGCTGAATGGCCCACATACGAAAGTTCATCCCGAATCTTTGCCAGGGGTGACATTTCGCCCATCGTTGCGCCGAGAAGCACTGTCGCAGCGAGGTCACCAGTCACGCAGCTGCCGCCCTCCGTAGATGATGTAACCGTCGCATGAGCATCAGCCATGCACGCAGAGTTCATTGTTCACAGACGTGGGGTTCTTGTTCTTCTTGTTGGTGTTGTTTTTGTCTTTGCAATGATTATTTGCGAATGACAATAAATATACCCGAGATGTTCTGCGTGTCCCTGCTGTCTCCACCACGGCTTGATTGTGGTATATTTCCCCCTAAAAACCCCCCACCCCAAAAACACACACCCCCCACCCCTCTTTAACCCTTTCGATCTCTTCTTCGCTCGGCGTAAATATATAAGTGTGTGTAATATAACCACCCTCCTGTCTGTGGGCTACCCGCTATCCGCGGAACCATGCGGCAGTAAGAGAGAGTGCGTGGGTGAGGAGGAGGAGCAGCAGCAGCGAAGGTTCGATGACAAACAATACAAAAAGAAAGAAACAAAGTCACACATTGTTACATCCACACACACACACACACACACAAAATGGACACGCTACACACGAAACGTACCACTTCGGGGAGGCGGCACTTCATATGCAGCCCTTCTTCCGTCCACCTCACCTTTTTTCCCTTTTGTGTGTGTGTGTGTGTGTGTGTGTGTGTGTGTGTGTGTTGCCTCTTCATTATTCTGTCATGCAGCTTGCCCAGACGGAGAAAGATATAATGCTAGTAACAACAAACGCTACGCCAGAGCACCAGCACCAAAAGCAACGGCGTGTACAGAAAAAAAAAAAAAAAAGTATCTTTCTCTCTCTCTATATTTATAAATATATATCTAGTGCCACATTACGCAGCACACATTTGCGCCTGCACGGAGGCGTGTCTAAAGTGAAAAACGGGGGGGAGGGGGGGGGAGGAGGGGGGGAGGGGTGTGTGTGAAGAGTACGCACCAACACCACTGACAAGGAAGGGGAAGAGAGAGAGAGAGAGAGGTGTTTGGCGAGTGAACTGCAACGGAGACGGAGACGGGGGTTGTGGTGGTGGTGGTGGTGGAGGCACACACACAAATATTTAGAAACGTCTCTCTCTCTCTCTCTCTGTCTCTCTCTCCTGCTTACGCTCCAGATCCCCCTAAGGAGGAATGGATCGAAGCACGAAACAACAACAACGACAACAACAATCCAGAGGTGCAGACGGCAAACGCTTCCAGTTGTTGTTCGTCCCCCACCCCCCTTATTTTTTTGTTTTTGTTTTTGTTTTGTCTTGATACAGTGCGTTTCCGAGCAAAGCCAATAATAATAGTAATAGTAAAGTGATTTAGGAAGAGAAGGGGATTTATGGTGCCGTAGAGGGGTTCTACATACATGCATCCATACACATAAAGATTAAGTATAGAAACAGGAACAGAAAAGAACAACAACAACAACAAAAAAAAAAAAAAAAGGGAAACATGCACGTGTTCATGTACAACAGCAACAAAATCCTTCTTGCAGCATACGTGCATCTTTTCTGCGTGGTGGACGAGGAGAAGGAGGAGGAAAATGGGGTCGCATTGCGCATACGTTTCATATGTCTTCAGTCGATGTTGTTCCTCTTTATCATCTTCATCTTCATCATCATCGCCGTCATGTTAGTGGTGATCTCAGCAATGTTAGTGTTATTTCATCTGTTCACGGCGCAGGCGTAGGTGCTGCCTCGCGCCGTCCACGAGAAGCTCCCCTGGCGCCATGCTGCGCTCCCGCATGGGCGGTGATTCGTCTTCGTCGGAGCTCTCGTCACAGCGGGTTCGGTCAGTGAGCAGCCCATACATCGAATTTGGGTCCCTGAGTGCGATGCTCTCCTCCATCGCCGTTGCCTTCGCGTCTTGCCGCATGAGAACCGCGTCTACTGTGCCTTCCCCGAGGCCAGGTGGGTACGACAACTCAAAGTCAGCGTTGTGGTAGTGAAACATGGAGTCGTCGCCAGTCATGGAAGACATCCGCCACGTCAGCGGCGTCATTCCTCCCGTCGCGAGGCTAAAGGATGAGGAGCGCGAGATCCACCTTGAGCAGCTGCCGGAGCGCCGCTTTTCACCGTCCTCGTCCTCGTCCTCCTCATCTCCTCCTCCAAACCCCACCTCCTCCCCATCAGAGTTGCCGGTGACACTGCGCTTGGGAGGATTTTTACAGCAGTAGTCGCGTAGCGCGGCGCGCGTCGGGTGCGGGGATGCCGTGCGAGATCCTGCAGCCATAATGGTGGGAGATGGACCGAGCTGGCGATTTGTCCTTGAGGTGGGGATGAGCAAACTCGCCGGAAGTGACGATGACGTCACGGGCTCACCACACGGCAGAGAACTCCTGCGGACTGCGAACCCCGCCTCTTCTGAGTCGGCGAACCACGCATGAGGAGAGGGGAATTGTTTCATCCCAACCTTGGCCTTTGTCCTTCCTGTTGTTTGTTTTTCTGTTTTGTTTTGTTTTCTTTTTTGTTTGTTTGTTTGTTTGTTTGTTTTTCTTCTCTCTCTCGCCCTCTGACCTTCTATAGAGTTTTGTGTAAGTCTTCCCGTGTGCGTGTGTGTGTGTGTAAGTTGCAGGAACGTGTAGGCGGTTTTGCGCCACGTATCTCACAGCTGGAGAGTAGACCTTGCTGAACAGACAACCACAACAGCAAAGAAGAGCATCGTGAGCAGACCAAACATGCACGCACACACCTCTTCACGTATATATATATATATATGTGTGTGTGTGTAGTTAGCGAGTAGAGCCACCTGCAGCATTAAAGACGCTCGAGTCTCACGTTCGCATGCATCAGAATGGAGGCGGCGCAAAGGGGAGGGGAAGAATGAAACGAAAAGGTTGTAATATGAAATGCACCACCTTCACACGCCAGTTCTTCCCACACACACACACACACACACACACCTCATACAATGTGCCCGCGGCACAACACGTGGCACACCGCCATTAAGAGAGGGGGGGAACCACAAACACAACTAAAAAAAAAAAGGAAATGAGATGGTGGTGGAGTAAAGGAATGAAGCACGCTGGAAAAGAAAAGGAAAACAAGCACACACACAAAGAGAGAGAGAGAGAATGTATGCACATACTTCTATACACCACACACACACACACACACACACACGAGCGAGCGCCACATGTTCATACGGGGAGGGTGGGAAAAGCGGGGAAAGAAGAGGAGAAATATAAGTAAGATGAAACCACGGCAACCAAGAAAGTAGTGGCGGTGGTGGTGGTGGTTGGCGGCGAGAAGGGAGGGAGTCCCACCGTGACAGTGCGAGACGGCAGAGCGCAGGGTACCCGTCCCGTCCCCTCTCGTTCTCCCTTCGCACCGCCAGTGTAACCACCACTTATTGCGCACTTCCTCTGTCTGCCTGCGCGCTTACGGTTAGTGCGTAAAAAATGCGAAGGGATGGGCGTATCATCATCATCATCTTCTACACCGTGCTAGGCGTATCGCATCGCTGAATCCCGCAATGGCTGGCACTGGAACCTCCGATGCCGGACGCGGCTCCGGCTCCGGCTCCTCCAGACTGCGGCACTGGGAGACCGTGAAACAGCTCACACTCGTGCTGCTGCCGCGCTCTTCTCGCACCCTTGCAGCAAGGCAATTTGCGACGCTGCCACCTAGATACCTCCACTTTGAGGCAGCAGGGGCAGTCACTGCCCCTGCTGACACCGTTTCGCTGGTGGCCCCATCTGAGATTGCCTTCGGTGTGGACCTCGCTATGGCATGCTGCTTGAGCGTCTTCGGCAGCGGGGGCGAGGTGTTCGTAGACAATTTACTGGGGGATATGGTGCTATTGAGCGAGGAGCTGCGGGAAAACGGGGCCCACTCCTTTTTCTTTGGAAGCATCAGCTTGCGGAGATCATCTCTGCTATCGTCAGCGCCCTTCGGCGATGCGCTGCCGCGCTCCAGATTATCTCTCGAGTTTGTTTGCATCACCACCTGGACGCCAGAAGAAAGGCTCTGTGCGCGACGGACACCTCCGCCGTTCTTCGACACCCGCGACGACATTCGCGGAGTTGCAGATGAGAGCGTTGACACCGTCACCGACAAGAATCCATGCACCAGCCCTGACGCTTTGAGGGTGCTGCGGGCACTCGTGTAACCCTTCAGACAGATGCGCGGAGATGCGCTGCTTGTCGATGACACGCAAATCGAAATGCCGTCACCGACTTCAAAACTGGCATTTCTTCTGCACGTCTTCTCAGATTCAAGCTCAGCGCCGCACCTCCCAGTGAAGTGACACCCACCATTTTGTCTACAAACTCCCACCACCAACGGAGGTGACGACGCACCCTTTGGTGCATCGGCAACCGCTGGCACTGGGGCAAATACGGCTGTTTCACCGAAGTTGTCGGTTTCTGCAATACTACCCGTCACCACCGACTCTTCCTTTTTCGGCATGAAGCTCGGTGCGCTTAAGCTCGCACCACAGTTGTCGGCTACATTTCCCTGCTGCTGCACCTCACCCTGCTGCTGCTGCTGCTGCTGCTGCTGCTGCTGCTGGTCCTGTGACCGCGTCTTCACCTGATTACACCCCATTCCTCTACGCGTCTCGCACTATTTATTACACCGGTTCGCCACGCAGCAACTGAACAGAAATTATATAAATAAACGCCCACGCACAAACACACAAACGAAAAAAAAAAAAAAGATACGAAACCCTATTGCTTTTTGTGTTCGCCTTCGATGATCTTCTACCTGGCCCACTAAAAGCCAGTTAACTTTTTCCGGTATGCCAACCTGGGCGCGACTTGAATGTCTATACGCAGGCGGTGAAAATGTGAAGCAAGGCACACCTCAGCGTTTGATGCAGCTGCTACTGCTACTGTCGATGTATCCACTGACTAAACAAAGGAGCCGATTCCTATTTTCCACCCTGCTTTTCTCACTGGTCCTGCCGTATGCAGGACCAGGAGAGGAGGGGATGATGGGGGTCTGTTGCGAGCCTGGCGCCGTGCAGACGACACCAACGCAACGTAGTGTGTATATATATATATATATATAATCGCCTCGGATCACCTGTAACGAATGCGCGCGGCTGACTAGAGTGGCTACCTCGATTCCTTCAGAGCCTTCAACTCTTCCCCTGCTTTCTCTTGATTCCCTGCCTGCTTGCTTCTTGTTGTTGTTACTGTTGTTGTGCTTTTGGTGTGTGTGTGTGTGCGCGCGCGGGAGGGAGGAGGAGGAGGAGGGAAACTTCTCCTGCCGGACAAGAAAAGAAAGAAAACGACGACAAAAAAAAAAAGGAAGCGGTGGCAGGAACACAAAACGCCAATGGGGGGAAACGACACGGCCACTCACTCCACCGCTGCTGCTGCTGCACCGACGAAACATTTGTTTTGTTTTGTCTGCCATTTGGTTTGTTGGGGTTGAGGGAAAAGGAAAAGAAAAGAAAAAAAAAGAAGTCCCATCCATCCGACAGATAGACACGGTGCATGTGTGTGTGTGTGTGTGTGTATATTTATATTTATATATATGTGTGGAGGGCAAACCACAACAACAGCGGTGGCAGTGGCGGGAAGAACAAACGAGGATTGGGAGTCACCGGTCCAGCCGCAGAATCCCGCCAACACCACCACCACCACCACTACACCACTCAGTCAGTCAGTCAGTCTCACTCTATGCGTTTCTCTATCTCTATGCCGCATACGGCCCGCCCCGGTGGATGGTGCGCGCCAGCGTAGCAGCGATGGCCGCCGACTGCTGCAAGAGAATCACGGCATCAGGCCGCAGCGACCCCTGCACCCCGTCACGCACCCTCCCCTCGACCACCTCCTCGTCGCACTGCAGCTGCTGCGTCTGCGCTTGGCCATCGCACCCCTTCGTCAGCACTGCTGCGGAATTTGGCCCAGTGCTTTTTGTCACCGCAGCAGCGAGGCGAATCCGGCCGGCTTCACATCGCCGCTGTAGGCGCTCAATCGTGCGCCCGAGCCGAAGCACCTCGTCGTCGCGCTGTTTCTGCAGCTCGGTTAACGCGGTCTGATGCAGGCGTAACTGCTCCGAGTAATACGACTGCTGCGCCTGCATCTCCGCTTCCGCACTCTCCGCGCGTGCGCGCATTAAGCCAAGCTCCCCCTCCAGATCGCTGCACTGCCGCAGCTTTTGAAGCGCAGCACTAAGACGCCCATCCACCACCCCAAGCTTCTCCTCAGTGTCACATAGCTGTACCTCCAGCTGCGCATGCCTGTCCTGAAGCGCGCAAAGCATTTCTGCCTGCTCAGTCTTCTCTTTTATGCATCGCTGCTGAGCAGACTGCAGGGAAAGCAGCTGATACTTCAGTTGTCCATGCTGCTGCTCGTGCACAGCCTCCTTCTCCATTAAAGATGCCAACGCCTCTTGATGTGCCTTTGTTGCATCACGGCACCTATGCTCGGCAACCTCCACATCCGCCAGCAGCTGTTCCCGCTGCGCCTCGGCTTGTCGCCGAGTCATGTCCAGTGCCTTTTGTAGCGTCTCGCGTGTGCGCACGGCGTCATCAAGAGCAATCTGCAATTGTTGCTTCGCCTGCTCAAGCTCCTCGGCGTGTTGCGCCTTGAGCAGGGCAGTAGCCTCCTGCGCCGCGCGGTGCTCCGCCTCCAGAGAGGTTTGCCGTTCCACGTGCGCAACCTGCAGCGCACGCTGTGCGTCCTCCAAATCGTTCTGGCAGTCACGCAGCTGAGCTGAGACGGCGTCAAGACGGCTGGAGGCGTCCTCCGCCGCAGCTTTCCAGTGATGTAACTTCCCTTTCAGCTTCTCATTCTCGGAAACAAGCAACATGGTGTGCTGCTCTCTTCGCATTTCGGTGATTTCCCAAAGTGTCTGGGAAAATTGAAAGCGTCCATCCAGCTCTGCATACTCTGTGACACAACGGTGGAGCTCCTCCATGAGGCGCAGCTGCTCCCGCATTGTTCCCTCAGACTCACTTGTGCTGCAGATAGTGCTGTGGCCGTATTCATCACCCACGCTGGTGCTGCCACCACCACCGTACTCAACATCTACGGTTTGTTGTTGGTGATGATGCTGCTGCGGCTGGCGATGATGGTGATGGCTCGGTTGAGAATGTTGACGATGATGATGATGATGATGATGAGCCCCACGGATTCGGTGTGTTTGCTGCGCAGCAGAACTTGAGGTGAGCGATGGGGTTGACATGGTTGACCCGGTCGTTGGGGGTGCTGAGGAGACGAAACCACCACCGGAGATCGGAGCGGCGAACACCCATCCATGCGACTGCAATCTTGGGCTTCGGCTCCTGCCAAGAGCCTGATGCAGCCGCTGATTCTCAACGACCGCTCGCTGCAGCTGCAGCCGAAGGAGCTCCCGTTCCTCGGCCCACTGAGACCGCTCTCTCCGCACCTTTTCACTCTCCTCGCTTCCCTTCAAGTAGAGCTCACGGAGGTTCCTAGTCTCCTGCACCTCGCGAAGCAGCATGTCTCGCCCCCTTTTCATCTCGCCTATTTCCTGGCGAAGCTTCGCGGCCTCGCTCTTGTACTTGCTCACTAGATCTGTGCACATGGAGCGGAGCTGTAGCACCTCGGTGGGAGATGCCCAGTGCTCAAAATACGACATCACCTCGTCCGGCGGGTCGCCGTCCTCAGAGAAGAGCGGATGCGGCATGTCGTTGCTGCTGCTGGTGGTAGTGGCAGTGATGTTGTTGTTGTTGTTGTTCATCATTGAGGCATTTGTCGGGCTCTGAAACGATAAAAGGTGCGGCTGCATTTGATCAGATGTGGATGTTGTTTCGGTTGTTGTCATCGTTAAGGGGGTGTTTGCAAACTCCAATGAGACGGCCGCATTTATGCGCTGTGTGGTGCCGGTGGCGGACTCCATCGCTGACGAGCAAACGGTGTGATGTGGTGTGGTGCGACTCAAAAAGAAGAGGAACAAAACACACACAAAAAAAAGAAAAAAAAAAGGAAAGACGCGATGAAAGATGAACCGCCACTACCACCACCGAGAAGGAAAAACAACAGGATGACGATTCGAACCAGACTGTAGAACAGGGGCAGTTATGATAATGATGTTGATGTTGTTGTTGCTGCCTCGGCTTCGGCATGTGGGGAAGGATGGAGAGGGGCATCCCGTGCGAATAAAAACGCTTCGCGTCCACGTTTAAAAATCCTCAAAAGAGGCAGGGATTCGTACGGCATTAGTCGAGCCGTCGTGGTACGTGTACTGCACCGTCGTTCGGCGTGTTGCTGGCTTCGCTGCCCCACCGGATCTGGTTGCTCCAATGCATGCCTTTTTCGACGACGCCGTTGCGCCATCGGGGATGGGACGCCCAAAGAAATCCCGCTTGCCACTCGGCTTTGGCTTTTCTAACGTCGAGGCAGAAGCGTCAGAGGCGGAGCCGGTTTTGGCAGAAGTGGAAGTGAGAAGCGCCTTTTCTGGTGGAGCTGCAGCATGCATCACCTTCTTCACATCTCCAACATTTGCCATCCTCCTGACATCATCATCATCATCATCCACCACCTCCACACCATCGTCTCGATCACGCTTCCGCGCTGCCGCTGTCGTTTTTGTCGTCGCTGTCAATGTCAGTATAGACTCCCTTGTCGTTGTGCCTGCGACAGTGGCGGTATTATTATTGCTGCTGCTGCTGCTCTTACACCCCTTTGAACTGTGTGGCACCATGCTTTGAATGATGAAACATTTAATTTCACCCACCATCAACTGTTTTATCTCATCCTTCATTTGCAACACCATAATCGATGACGCAGGAAGAGCGGCTGCTCGATTTGCAGGCTTTGGCGATCGTACTGCGTCCAGCGACACACAACCAATACGATGGATGGGCGGCGAGAGCTCCCAGTGCTCCTCCACCATGTCGATGTTGCCATCAGCTCCTGCCACGTGTGGCGATGATGATGATGATGATGATAACAACAACGATGATGACCGTACATAGGTGAAGCCGTACATCGCGTGGCGAGCAATCGATGCACGCAGCAACTGCTGGTTTTGCTGATTCAACGCCGCGAGAGAAGCAAAGGAGTGGGTGGGCACGCGAAGGGACGTGTCGCAGAGGCAACGTAGCAGCATTGGGGTAACCTCCATTGAGATGACGTCGACAGACCACAAATGGGCAGCTGTTTCAAGGTGACAGCCATCCCGGAAAGTGAAGGTGATGTGAAGAGACTCTTCAAGTTGGCGGCCTGAATTTGCCGCCTCGCGTGGGAAGCCGAGGGGGGCGCCAGATCGGCTCATCGAACTGCAGCAGCCAAAACACGTTACCGCTGTTGCGTGAGCGTACTGGTTAACGAACGGCAGCAGCATGGCGGAACTGGCGTGGCGGTAGGCACATGTGGAGAGGCGGTCCTGGAAGGAGAAGGCATCCGCAACGGTGAAGGTGCGCTGGAAGGAGTGGTCCGCGTATGACCGTTGCAGGAAGTACTCTTGCAGGCCATCAAGAAGAGTACTCGTGTCAGCACACTGCTGCACCACACGAGAAACGTACATGTGGCCTGGATCCACACGAAAACCCTCTGCCACACAATCCCCCTCTTCCTCTTCCTCTTCCTCTGCCGGCTCCTGGCAGGGGCGGCTATCCAGTAGCGATCTCCGTGGTGCAACCACGCTGCAGCCACTCGACATCACGGTTGCCTCATAGTCCAGAGCATACTCTTTGCGAAGAAGATGAATGTACTTGGTGCGATCCTGTCGCTCAAATAAAATCTTCCAGGTGTCCCACAGTCCCAGTTGTGTATCCTTGCCCTGCATCTCACGCATCAGTCGCATGGCCTCATTTGGTCCCCCTGTCGGCAACACCTGTCGGTGAATAAATTGCAATGTGTTCAGGCAGCATCGAACGTCACCATTGCTTGATTGCACCAAGTCTGCGAGAGCTGGTTGACTCACCAAAAGGCGCTCACGCTCGGCAATCTCGCTAAGACGGGAGAGCAGCTTTTGTGGGCGGATAGGGGGCACGTGGTACACGTGCTGGCACTGCCGTCTGAGTTGCCGCAGCGATGGAACGTAGTAGTCATTACACAAACAGAACACAGGGCAATGAACGTCCTGCTGGAGGAGGAATGCGGCGACGTTCGCTGCGATACCATCCATTTCATCGATGATGAGACACCTAGGGCGCAGCAGCACGTCCAGAAGAGATGTGCTCGATTCCCCTCCCGCTGATGCTGCCTTCCCGTGGTGTACACCGCTCTGAAAGGGGCTGGTGGTAGTGGCAGTAGCAGAAGGGGGTGGAGACGAAGAAGCAAGTGGCACTGGTATGCGACGCCTCGTGCGTGCGGGTGCCACGGCGAGTCGAATAGCATTCTCTATCCTCGACGTCGTGCGGTCCACACTCGCGTTGATTTCCAGAGGCTCGTAGCCGCAGTGCACGGCAAGCACATGCGCTAACGTCGTCTTCCCCACACCAGGCGGACCCACTAGAACCGCCAGGCGATCGTCCGGCCGCTCGGGTGCAGTGTCAACCGCAGACGTGTCCCGGAAGGTGTACGCGTCCCAACTCTTCAGCCACTGCAACAACTTCAAATTGATAGTGTCATCGCTGAGGAGGTCGCGGAATCTCTTGGGACTGTACTTTGTAACCCAAAGTGTGTCCCCATCTCCACCCACCTTGGGCTCTTGTTGGTGTTTTTGTTGTTGCTGTTGCTGTACCATACTGCCACAACCAGCGGCCTCCTCGTAGAGCCGCTGCAGGAGGGTCGAAACGTTCACGCAGCCCAGACTGCTTCCAGCGCGATGCCGGTGCCGTCTCTGTGCAGTGCTCAGCAGCAACTGCTGCTGCCCCTCCTCCTCTTCATACTCTTGCCGCTCCCCGATTTCGGAGTCCACAGCCTCGTTTCCAGACTTGCGTGTGGCCCTCCCCACATCCAGCCCTGATGCAGTGACCCAACGCACCACACCATTGTCTCCGCGCATCATGAAACTCGTCCGCATCAATGGCGGAAAAGCGCAGATGCCAGTAGCCACCGCCTCGGTCTCAGTCTCGGGTGCGCTCGTTGCATTTGCAGTCACCACCACTTGCTGCTCCGCAACCTCCCACACGTTGCTCCACGCCGGTGCACCGTCGTTCGCGCATGGTGCGTCCCGCAGCAGCTGCTCGTCCACATCTTCGTCATAATCAGCCTCGCGTTGTGCAGCAAACCATAATTCCTCCTCCGCATCCATTTCTCTCTTTCCGTCTCTAAAGGAGAATATGCGGGAGGTGAGGAGGGGTGTGCGTCTCACTGTACGTTTCGTGTAGCCTCTTGAAATCCTCTCCCTTACTCTCGTTTGATTCCTTTTTTTTTTTTTTTTGTGTGTGTGTGTGTGTTGCTCCTGCGGCGAGGCACCACAAGAGCGCCTGGTTCGATGGGCCAACGCTGCTGCGAAAGAAGGCAAACACAGAGAGTGCAGAAAAGGAGGGGAGGAGGTAACACGAAAGCAACGGCATGTGCACGGGGAAAACAAAAAAAAAAAGGGGGGGGGAGCAGAAAAGTAGAAAGCCGAATGGTGGGAGAGAAGCGAGAAGAGGAAATGCAGAAGCCAAAGCCGTAAGGAGTGTCATGGAAGTCGTTTGTCACCAGTTGTGCGAAAGATGATGCGGAATTCCTGCAGTGGTCCATCCCACTCTGCCTGCCATACGTCCTCCGGCAGACACTTCGAATGAACGTCGCCATCGCTCCCTACGGGGACGCTTGTTGCAACTGCTGTGGGTGCATAACGCATCGCTTCAGTGTACACCGCAAACGCAGCGTCCAGATCATCCTTGGTGGCCGCCCTATCCTCCACCTGCATGCGGAGAGTGGCATTGATGGCGATGAGTCCATCCCAGAGATGCTGCGGGTCCGTTTTTTTCGTGAGTGCAATCTCCGCAATCCGCTGCAAGTCCATCTCCTGGATCGGTAGCAAGTAGGGGTCACTGCCGTCCTGCAGGAGCTTCGATAAGGTACCAGAGTGCCGCCGCTGGCAACAAAGCGAGCCTCGGTAGACACACGCGTGAGAAGCTAGCATGACCACAGCGGCAGCATCAGGAGAACCCATCGCAGTGAAGTTGAATCCGGTGGCTAGAGGGCTCGACCGCATGCGAAATGAGGCCCCCATGACAGGCACCAATACAACCAACGGGCATCTCATGCGTGCGTAAAACAATCCAACAACAACAACAACAGCAGCCAAAAAAAAAAAAAAGATACAACCCTCCCGCTACCACCAAACACACGCGGAAGAGCAGACGCGAGATGATCACACCACAACAGAAAAGAATAAACACACACATGCATACATATATATATATATGTGTGTATGCATTTCTTTACGTCCACCCCTTTATGATCGGCAGCAAACACGTATACACTTCATATGCGGCCGTCCATTTCTCGTCCCTTTTCTTTTTTGTTGGTTTGTTTGTTTTACGGTGAGCGGGGGGAGGGAATTTCTTGTGGTGATGTTGTTGATGGTTGTGTTGTTTCCCCCACCCCCACCCTCCTCTAGCTCTTTCCCCTCGTCTACTGTTTGCACTGGAGCCATACGACATTGGCGGATGGTCATCATGAATCTATGTTGCCCAAGGATGTAACACACACACACACACAAGAAGTGATAAAGAGGCAGAGATGAGCCAAAAAGCAAGAGTCAGAGCCCGGGGCACGCTACGCCGAGGTTCTCGCTGAGGTCCTGCAGCGCACGATGCACGCCACCGCGGAGCGTGCTGACACGGGACCGCAGATCTGTCACCTGCATATCCCACACATGACGACCGCGATCAACGTAGGCCTCAAACTGCGCACAACGGCTCTCCACAACGGTGTCAATCATAGACTGGTGTGCAGACATCAGTCGATGCACATGCTCAAGTAGCGGCTGCATGACCTCCATGCGGACGCGATGCAAATGACGCTCCTCGGACTCAGCAAGAAGCCGTTCAACACGCTGCATCACACGATCCTCCCAAAACTCCGGTGCCACACTTGCGGCAGTTGGCGTGTTGGCAGAAGCTGATGGTGCGTGTCCACCCCCTCTTAGCTTCTGCAGTTGGTGCTCCATTGCTGCTGCGGCTGCGGCTGATGTCGTTGCCGTTCCTCCTCCTGCTGGCGTAACAGATGTCCGTGGTGGTGGTGGTGGTGGTGACAAGCGTTGCATTCGAACTTCCTCCATATCGACCCGAGTTGACTCCAGTGTTTCGGCGAGAAGGGTGAGTTGATTTTCCAGTAACGCACACTGGCGTCGCCATTCCCGCTTTGACGCCTTCAAGTCGCGCCGATGATCCCGCTGTTGTCGTCCAAGCACCGCCTGCATCTCACGTTGAAAGTCATCCTCGTGCAGAACTGCCCGAACGGCCGAACGTAAGTACATGTCGAAAGTCTCGGCCGATCCAAGCCATGGGGGCACCGGGAACGAAGAAAAGGGCACCTCATGTCCAGATCCTGCAGCGCTAGTATCGCGTGCACTCACCACACGCTCCACCTGCTGCTGCTGCTGCTTCTGCTGCTGTAGTAGTACTTTGTGCACAGTTGAAAGGGTGTATTGTTGCAGTTCAGCCAGCAACCCGTCGTACGATATAGGCGGTTCTATCGCAGCGCCACTATTCTCGTGATGAGCCCCCACCGTCTGATTCAGTGTCACACCATCCGACCTTGTCATCTGCTGCTGCGTCTGTTTTTGCAGATCGTTCACCCGAGTGTGTAAAGCATGCAGATCCTCCCGCACAGCGCTGCAGAGCTCCACAAACCCACTTCGAAGTGTCTCAAGGTGCACCAACATGAAGTCATCGCGCTTACACGGCGTCGCGCCATCCCTGCTGATGCTTCCCCGCTTCGTGTTCCCATTCTTACTGTTGACACCCTCCGTGCACCTCACTAACGAGTGAAACTGGGGGAGGGCGCCCTCTTGGGAGTTCCGCGTCCGCATCGCCGAAAACCGTGTCGTGGCTGAGGAAGCCCCCTCCTGAATCGCCGTGTCGCGGAGAGAGCGGTGCGACGCGGGCAAGAGAGCAGGTGGAGGGCTCGTGCTTGAATGGCCTGGCCGGTATGGCGACGAGGTGTCGGTGCCGCCCAAAGGGAGCGATGAGGCCTTCGGCCTGCCAGTGGGAAACGCAAGCCCCTCGTCGCCACACAATGCGGTTGACAGGGGTGGAGCGGCGGAACGCACCCCAGAGCTCCATGGCAGCACGGCATGATCAGAGCACCGAGGAGCGTCAGTGGACATTTCACCATCTGCGTCATCTACTGAGAGAAACACACCGCTGCTCTCGGGATGCTCCACGTCATCAGAGAATCCCTCGCCGCCGCTATCGCCGCATCCACTGGCGTCGCCAAATCCACTATCAACGCCACTATCATTATCATCGCCGCGAGAAACCGTGGCATTTTCGCTGTTTTTATTATGTATGCCATCATGACCTTTATCGCGACGCACCGCCTCGCGGATACGTTCCAGCGTCGCCTGCAGGTGGTCTAAATGCTGCGTCATCTGCTCCTGCGAGACGTTTCCCTTTGCCGACGGCTGAACATAATCGGCTAAGAGACGCCTCTTTTGCCGCTGCCTACGATGATGATAATGGCGGTGGTGGAATCCGTTTGCGTCTCGCTCGTTGCTCACCCGTCGACGACTCGATTTCTCCACGCTGTTGCGTTTTTGTGATGCTTGACAACGGCTTGGGGTGCGCACCAACGCACTGCCACGAGCCGAGGGACTCATACGCAGGAGCGAATTCACCGTGTCACGCTCCGCCCCAACCGCAGAGGGTGTTGACGGTGCTCGCCGCCGCGAGGCGGCCTCTTGCACAATGGCCAGCGAGACCTGTGAGGATGATGATGACGCCGCCCGACGACGGGTGGACGACAGCCGTTTTCCCTGATGCTGCTGCGGGTGGCTGCTGCCACCACTGCTGCGGCAACGCAAGTGTGTCGGTGGTAACGAAAACATTTTGCGGAAAGGAGAGGTGGTGGAGCAAACGCCGTCCCAAGTATTGCCGCTGGCGGGGCAGTGGTGATGTGGAAAGTCAAAGAGTTCGCGACAGACAGCACAGTACGAGCTCATTAAACGATGATGGTTTGTGTGTGTGTGTGTGCGGAGAGAGTCGCGTAGGGGGCGGTGGAGCAGCGAAGATAAACTTGTCCACTGCACCTGCGACACTCACCTCACTCGGGCACCGAGTGAGTCACTCAGTCTCGGTGTCTGCGTGTCTATTTGGGCAGCAGGCGTGCGCCACCCTCTTTTTCCACTCCACTCCACTCCACTCCTCTTCTGCCAATTCACAGAGACTTCCAGCGTCCGCATGCGTGAACCACCAGACACGATTCCCAGACGAGAAACAATAAATAAATTTTATTTTTTTTAAAAAAAGAGAAAAAAAAAAGGAAAAGACTGAATAATCAAAGTGAATGCATCAATAAACGAACTGCACAGAGTGAGTGCGGTGAGAGAAAAGGACAAACCATCTCGGGTGGCATGCAAAGAATGAATAATCATGTCATATGCATTCGGTTCGTGAACCGATCATATTTAAAAACACGCAACACCCAAATAATGGGGGGCGAATGGCGCTTGAGGACGAATCCCCCCCCCCCCCCCTTCTCCTCCTCGCCCCAAGTTCATCAGCAGTGGAAGAGGTAGGAGGGAGCAACAGCGTGAAAAACAACAGCCAGCGGCTCTAGTGGGTGCAATCAAGGAGCACCTAAACAAGGCAAACCCACATGGTGTGCTCGTCGCCAATTCCTTCACCTCCATTGGCTGAATGAAAACCATTTGTGTGTGGGTGGGTGGGTGGCCACACACACACACAGAGAGAGCCCTGCTGAGAAGCTGCCGCTCACGCCACGTGGCCTCCACCGCCGTCTGCTTGCAGATCCGCCCCCGCCTCGCGCTCCAGAGCACCTCTTGCGTCCTCTGGGAATGCGCTGCCAGAGAACGACGGATCACCTCCACCCAGCACCCACAGAACGGGGCAGGGATGACATCTCATGTAGCGCCCCTCTTGCGATATCTAGTGTCTGAAGTGCACTGTCCCCTGCCGTTTCCGCAGCCTCGCGGAATATGCGCAGTCCAGTGCAGATGGTGTCATTGTCTTCCCCCGCCGGAGGCCGTGGATCCGACCCACGATCAATGGACAAGGCAAGACAATTCAACATGTCACCCTGTCGCTGCTCTTGTCGTGATTCTAGTGGGGATACCCGAGTCTCCTGCTGGTGAGAACCAACATGTGCTGTGGCAAACCTCGTGGCTCGCATAAGGACACGCTGAAGATGCATCGCGGAAACATCCCAAATGTGCGCAGACGGCGACGAGGCAGGGGAACGAGTTGATGCATGCCCCGTGATGCAGAAATGGGGTTTTAGGCCCCCATTCTTGATCTTGTCCCCGTCGCTGTTGCATTGGTTGGTTACATCCACGAGCAGCCTCGCGATTTGATCGTGCGGCTCCGCGAACTCCATCGAAACCCTGTTAAGATCCGCCCGTATCCCCTCAATTTTCGGCTGCAGCTGCTGCTGCTGTTCTTGTTGTTGTTGTTGTTGTTGTTGTTGCAGGGCTCGTAGAGTGGCCATCGCGTCGCTGTACTTTCTCTTGATGCGATCCGTCTCCGTAGCCTTTTCAGCATACAGTATGCTACAGCGCCGCAGGATCTCGCTGAAAACATCCTGGAGGCCGTGAAGCGTGCCCAATTTGTCGCCCCGCACCGAATAGGGTGAAAGCTGTCTCCGAAGCTCGGTGTTCTCACGCTCTAGACTCAGCAACCGCCGCTCGAGAAAGCGGATCTTTCGTTCAGACGCGATTAACTCCCGGGTTGTGGCCATTGCACCATCCTTGCGATGCTGCCGCCCATGAAACCTGGAAAGGCAAATGCTCCCGTCGTTGTTGCAGCTGGAGAGTTCGCGCTCCAGTGATGTTTCCACCGACGCGCACGGCCCAAATGCATGAAGCACCCCTTCATCGGGACGACTTTGACGCCGAGTAGCCTCACCCTTGTGGGTTCTGCTGATTCCCTTTCCTCTGCCACCAGAACCACAGCCACAGGCAGACGAACCTTTCGCCGCCATGACGACGCTCCTGACACGCCTCTGCAGTTCCTCCAAAGTGGATGCATCAGAGCACACAAGTGCATTGAGTCGCGCAATTAGGCGTTGGTGATGCCGCATCAACTCCTCCTCATGATGGAGGGAAATCTCTTCCAGCCGCGCCAGAGGCTCCTCCAATAGGCGTTGGACAATGCTGGCAAGATCACCAGCCCATTCCTTCTGTACGCATTGTTCCTCGTCACGACGACAGCAACAAGAACAATTACTACCACCATCCACACCACCAAGATCACTGTTGCATTGCTCATTTTCGCCGTCCCGAAACAAGATGACGGACGATGTCCCTGTCTCATCAGTAACCCTGTCCCAATGGAGATCCTTCGGCGTCTCTCTCTCATTTGATGCACCTCCCGGGTGCTCAGTGTCCAAAACGGACGGTGGCGAGAGCGGTGACGCGTCATTCACCCTTTCATGCAATACATCTGTCCTGGGTTCTTCCAGCAGGAACTGCATATCAAAGCAGCCCTCATGTTGTGGAGCTTCCAAGCACAAGTCTCCATCAATAAATGTCTTCCACGGGGGAACCCTGACGTTAGCCGCTGCCGTCGTGGTGGTTGCAGTGTTAGATCGCATGCACGCCGCAGAAGAGGCATGCACGGGTGCATATGTGGACATCTCTTGGCCCGCTGCCTTGGTGTCAGGAATATTGGCAGTTGCAGCATCAACAGCAGCCAGCGTGCACATGTTGAAAGCCGGCCCTGGAGACGTTGAAGACTGTCTTGAGGTCGGTGTCGCTGAATCAATGAACGGTGTAACATCAATCGTTGTTGTTGTTCTTGCATTAGTCGCAACACTTACGTTGCTAATAACAGTACAACTAGTGCTACCAGTAGCTCCAGCAGCGCTCGTCTTGCCAGTGGTAGTGCTGGCGGCAGGGTACTGAAGCCTGGTGCACTGCGAGAGTTGCAGCTGGCGAGAAAATGGAAGTGCGAACATATTTATCACCCGCTCAGCGGCATCTAGGTTCTCCTGCCGCCGCCTGCGACGCAATTCCGTGATCACTTTGTTATTTGTCCCATCGCCACCCGATGAGAGTGATGCTGCAGCCTCGAGGATTTCCTCATTTACATCGTCGTAGCACGAGTCGCATCGAAGCGACGCTATCCACAAAACAGAGGAGCAAGAGTGTTGCATGACGGCCTCAATCATGGTGGCAGTTTTGTCTATGCCAATGCAGCCCTGCTGCTGCTGCCGCTGTGTAGAAAATAACGGGATAATTTCATCAATGCGCTGCGGTGGTAAATCGGCGGCCCACCATCCACCCTGAAGTTGGTCTCGGTGCATGTAGCGGTGTGCCATTTGGCAGAGATCCGTGTGTGTGGCGAAGGCCATGCGAGAGGCGAGGTTTCCGCCATCGATCCAAACAGAGGGGCCTGAGAGATCCCAGAGGCGCCATATGCTGATCGTGCTGCAACCCTCACCACTGGCAATAGTCTTATCATCCCCATTCCCATTACCGCGGCAGCTGCCATCGGTATTGCTTTGGTTTAAGTTACCGTGGTTGCAGCGAAGAAGCAGCGTCACGAGCACATGCGAGCTCGAACCAGCTGTTGGGCGCAGAAAATCATCTTCTGTCATGGAAGAACAGCCCTCTAAGAACTCATGCCGGCGTCCCTCCCCCAACTCGGCAGCGCGTCGTCGTTGCTCAGCTTCCAGCCGTGTGTCGGGCAGCTCAAATACATCCGCGGGGCCTTGAGCCAACATGTCACCCACCGACTGCCACGCCAGCGAGTACCGAAGAGCGGTGTGCAACACCGCGAGAGCCTCCGCAGTATCTTCGCAGTGAACGTAGCGGGCGGCGGGAATGTCCGCGTAGTCTTCCATGAAGCAACCAGTTGGGGTGTCACGATCGATGGTGTTGGAAAGCAGATCAATCGCCTCCATCTCGACCGCCACGCCGTCGTCCAGGATGGAACGAGTTCCATCCCCGTCCTCGCTGTCGTCGGTACCGCTGCTCAGCTTTGGTGCACCTCCTTCACCTGCCAAACCTGAGGAGCTGGAAGACGGTCGCCACTCAACGACACTAATGGCCACACAAGGCTCAAGCTCCGCAGCAGCAAAGATGCGCTCCATGACGCTGGCGAACAGCCCGCTTTCAGGCCCGCGCGCTAACTGCCCTGCATTGGTGCCACCACCACCACCACCACCACCACCACCAACGGTGGCGCCAAACATTTGCATCGATTTCCCGCTCTCAGTGACACCGTGCGTGACGGTAAGCAACTCTGTCCCCTCGTGACGCATGAGTGTAGCTGCCACATGCGCCGCCATGACCTGCGCATACACTGCATACGGAAGGGCGCCCACCTCACCACCCTCCGATGTGACTAGTGGTGTTCGCACGGCGAGCATGGTCGGAACACACTCCCGACGCTCTGCCAGCTTCTCGTGCTCCCCCTCCTTTTCCTCATCCCCCGACCACACACTCGGAAGCACCATCGCTAAACCACCGGCATCACCCGTCACCGGATCGTCGTGGAGGACACGCACCGCACTGCAGCGTCCACCGTTCTCCGCCGTGGTGCAGCGGCCTGCCGAAAGGCTTAAAGCGACAGCGACTCGTCCATCGCTCACACCCCTCGGGGAGCGCATGCCGAGAGCACTTGTGGACGACTTCTAACAGATGCCCCTTCCCTACCCAACGCCACCACCGCCATCATCAACAACAACAACAACAACCCGACGATGGCAATGCCCAAGAAAAGGGAAGAGAATAGAGAGACATCAAGAAGACTCTTTGTTTTTCTTTTTTTTTTTTTTTTTTTGTGTGTGTGAGGGGGAGGAGGAGGCGCACAAATAAGAGCGGCTCGCCTGCAATCTCACGTGTTTCAGCCGCCGCACTATACATACCCGCCACACCACACGCTCTCCTCACAAGACCCAAGGATACTACATACACACGTACGCAGAGTCACTCAGTGATGCAGGCTCGCTTTACACCTTAGAGGTGATCGCTGATGTTTCTTCTCAGATGCACCACCAGAAACACAAAAATACACACACACGCCTGGCACGTACTACAACAAAGACTCAGCCCTGCAGCCATTGGGAGATATGGCAGAATGACCGCCATCAATCCATCCCCCCCGCCTCTTCACTCTACCGCACTCCGTTCCACCACCGCCCATCACCCACCACCACCGAATAGCGGAGGGAAATGAAGTCGAAATGACTCCTCCTCCTTCCTTTTTTTTTTTATTATTTACTTATTTATTTATTTTGATTTCTGTTGTATATTTCTGGCTTCTCCCCGCGTTGTCGTCCATTCGTTGTTGTTTGATTTTGTTTTTAATACCATCCCGCAAAACACAAAACAAAAAAAAAATTTGCAACTTGGCCCCCATCCCCTGTCGCCTCTCCACCAGTTGCCGTTCGATCCACCCCCGACGCACAGAAGAGAGGGAAGAATGTCACCCACAGCGGCAGGAGGGGGAAGCGGAGGGTAAACAACACCACCACCAAATCAATCCAATCAATCAAGAGAGAGAGAAACCACCACCACCACCACCACAAAAAAAAAAAAAGAGAAGAGGGGGGATGTGTGAGTGTGTACGCACGTCTACGCACACGCACGCAAAAAACGGTGAGCGGACTCACCAAAAAAAAAAAAAGGAAACGCAATTTCTTTTTTTCTTTTTTTCCACCTTTCGTGTCGTCAGCCACGTGCAACAGATATTACTCGCAGCCCAGACCAACATATGTAATTCGCATGCGTAGGTTACAGCCTGCACGTATATATATATATGCAAACCTTGGGTTATTTGTTTGTTTGTTTGTCTAATGCGAGAAGAGCTATTTCGCCCTCCTAAGCGCATGTTACCGCACCTCCCGTTACTTACGCAAGAACAACGAAAACACGAAAGAAAGAAAGAAAACAAGCCAACAACAACAACAACCAAAAAAAAAAAAAAAACACGCGGAGGGGGGGGGAGGGGGGGAGAGGCTCATTTTCTATGGAAGTAAATGAATCTCAAAGATGCGGTTTTCTTCTTCTTCTTTCTTTTGTTCATTATTCTTACTTTATTTCCGATTCTTTGCTGCATCGAAGGCAGCGATGAAGGCGGCAACAACTTTAAGTTCGGAAATAACTTTTTGTGCCGCCTCGCGGAACTTCATGCGCCGGCGCGGCGGGGCCTTCCGCAACCGCTCCTCCTCCACGGGGTCAAGTATGACGGGTGGAGGAGGCAACGGCTTCTCAACGACATGTCGTGAGCGCAGCAGAATTCCGAGCGGGGTGGGGATGCACGAGACGAGGAGGCACCGTTTCCACTGCAACCACGAGAGGGGCACTGCGCGCATTAGTGGTCCACCGTACTGCACACCAACGACCTGCACACCAAAAGTAATCCCAACGACAAGCAGAAACAGCGGTGCACGCTCCAGCCCAGAGAAGATGTTCAGTTTGTCGTCAAGAATTCGGGCGTTGAATTCGTTGCAAAGTTGCAGCAGGACAAAAACATTAAATACAATCGACATGTGCTCATCAGAGCCAGGCTGAACCTGAAAGAAGGTGTACCCAGCGTACAGTACCCAGAGCTGCAGTACTACCTGGTACAGTGACTGGCCAATAATGTTGCTCCACATGCGCTGCGTAATCAACGGAGCCTCCCGCCCACGCGGCGGGCGGTCAAGCACAGTATCACGAGGAGCCTCCGTCGCCAATGCAAGCGCCGCCAATGTGTCCATGATCAGGTTGAGCCACAAAAGTTGTACAGGCTTCAGTGGGGATTCGCCGTTCCCACTAAGCATCGCCCCGACAAATGAAAACGCAACGGCAGCGACGTTCACTGTCATCTGAAACTGTAGAAAGCGTGATATGTTATCGTACACATTTCGCCCCCACTTGATGGCGGTCACAATGGTGCTGAAGTTGTCGTCCAGGATCACCACATCAGAGGCATTTTTCGCCACCTCTGTGCCACTGTTCATTGAAAACCCTACGTGCGCATTTTTCAAAGCCGGTGCATCATTAGTGCCGTCACCTGTAACTGCGACAATTTCTCCACGCTTCATCAGCTCAGCAACAAGCAGTTGCTTGTCGAGCGGCGATGCACGGGATATGACTTGAAGACGTGGTAGTATCTGGTTCAGCTTCCGCGCACTCTTGGCAAACTCGCGGAACTGTGATCCTTCGAGCGCCAGCCCCTGTTCACCACGCGCGGGACCTGACCAGACACGACCATAGATGCCCACCTCTCGTGCAATGCTCACCGCAGTGGCCTTATTGTCCCCAGTGATAAGGCGAACAAGGATCCCCGCACGTTTGCACTGCGCCACGGCGTGTGGCACCTCCGAGCGTACAGGATCGCGAATGCCAAGGATGGCGATGAGTGTCAATGGTGGCAGGTGCTCATCCGTCTCGGGAAACAAACACTTGGCCGCCCCTACTGCTAATTTCTCATCCTCCTCCAACGGCTTGTCAGCGTACGCCACTGCGATGGTACGGAGACGCCGACGAGACATCTCCATGATGGCATCTTGAAGCGCCACCGTGATGTTGGGGTTGAGTGGCACCTGTGACCCGTCGTGCTGTAGACCATACGCGCAATTCGCCAAGACGAGTTCACTCGCGCCCTTGACGTGGTAACGCACCACACCACTATCTCGCAGAGCTAGAGCCATTGTCATACGCTTCCGTGTGCTCGAGAAGGGATACAAACGTAGTTCCCGCTGCTCCTCCGCAAGCAACGGTGGTTCCATACGTGCGCCTCCAGCGTCATTGTTTCCATCAGAGCTGCTCCGCGCAGTTAACGAGCACGACGGCGCCGACGTATTTGGGGTAGAGATCTTGAAGCTCGCCACCCGCGCTAGTGTGGCCGCCCGCACTGCCATAAAGCTCTCGCCGAGACGATCAACAAAGGTCAGCATCGCCTGTTCTGTCTTGTTTCCTGTGAGCTGCAGGGAATTTGCATGCGTTACGGCGTCCTCCACGCGATTCCATGCTGCGGTGCTGTTCACAGCGATGCCCTCTGCAAGAAGGGAACGCAAAGCCGGAGAAGATGCAAAAAGTTTCTCAACCGCTTCCTCCTCATCGCCTTTGGTGACCGTCATCTTAAAAATGGTGCCCTCTGCCGTTATGCCATCTGTTACCGTCATTTCATTTTGGGTAAGGGTACCGGTTTTGTCTGTGCAGATCGTGGTGGCACTTCCCATAGTTTCGCATGCCGCCAGATGCCGCACCAAATTCTTCTCCTTGAACATTTGTTTCATGCTATACGCCAACGCGATGGTAACGGAGAGTGGAAGGCCTTCCGGTACCGCGACCACCACAATCGTTACTGCCGTTGTGAGGCTGTCAAGGAAGCGTTTGTAGTGCAATGGATGCCACCCCATCACGACTGTCTGAAAGAGCTCGCGCAGACTTAGCGCAGCAAACATGAGCGCCGCTGCAATCATACCACAGTTTCCAATTTGATCCGCGAGTGTGGCGAGTTTCTCTTGCAGTGGCGTTTCCTCGTTGCCCTTTCGCACCTGCATCGAAATTCGTCCGGCAAACGAGTTGACACCAACACCCGTCACAAGCATCGTCGCATTCCCCTCCACAACGCTCGACCCCGAGAGTAAGAATGGGTTCGTCACGGCATCCTTCGGGACGTCATCGTTCTCTCCAGTCGCTGCAGACTCATCCACCCTGAGCGCGTTGCTGTGGACCAGAACGCCATCCACGGAGAGAACATCGCCGCCCGACAGTTTAAGGAGATCCCCAACAAGGAGCTCCTTGTCATTTATTTCAATAATAGCGCCGCCACGGGCGACCATCACGCGGGCTGGCGGAGCATCCTTCATGAGTTCCCTGAATTTCTGTTCCTTTTGGTAGTTGTTAAGACTACTCACGAGGGTCACGATGACAACAGAGAGCAGAATAGCAGCACCTTCCACCCATCCGTGTGCGTAGTCAACACGACCCGTTTCTGGATCCGCCACGGTGAGGCCAAGCACCAGCGACACAACCGCGGATGCCATTAGAAGCTGCAGCATACGGTCCCCGAAGGAGTCCCAGATGAGGTCCATAAATGTCACCTCATCCGCTGGTGGAAGCTCGTTAACAGCAAATGCTAAGCGTCGTTCTTGCAGCTTCTCCTGGCTCTCTACTGGAAGGCCCCGCACCAGGTCTGTATGCAGATGCTTCGCCAACCCACGCACTCCACCAAGGCTCTTGAGAATATTCACCCCCTCCACCGGATCTGTGACGAGACTGTGCAGCGTCTCGGCGTCAACACCAAACGCCATATTTAGTTGTTATTTTAACCCTGCCTCCTCTCAATCCCCCTTCCACGTGTGCCTCACACCCAAAGAAATATTGTTTTTTATGCCTTTAATTTTTTTGTGTGTTCTTATTGTTGCTGTTGTTGTACTATCCGGCTTGAAATCAATTCCTGCCGCTGCGTGCCGAATCTACCCAGATGGTCTCTACTTGTTTCAGATCCTTGGCAACCTGTTCTTCTCCCTCCCTCTGGAATGGGTGAGAAGAGGCAAAGAACATGCACGCATGGGCAAAGAAAACTCAGACACAAGGCACACACACACACAGACACAGACACAGACACAGACAGCCTGCGTGGGAAAGGCAAGGGGGGGGGGGGG
>JASANX010000952.1:0-27343 GCA_030849745.1 Trypanosoma scelopori | reverse complement strand
CAACAGAGAGAGAGAGAGGGAGAGAGACCCGAGTGCATGAATGAATGAATGAATGGGAACCAGGAAGGCGTCACCTTGTATCATATCAAAAGAAGTTGAACCACAAAAACAACAACAAAAAAAAATGAACAAAATAATGACCTGAAATACAAATAATGTTTTCCAGGCGATCACAGGAGCTGATGGTAGTAGTAACAGTGACAATCAGAACAGATGATACACACGGCCTAAATTCAGATGGGGGAGGGGGTTTATTCATTTATTTATTTATTTGCTTCTTTTTGTAGGTCTGGGCACGATGTGCGTGATTCATATTTACGCCAACTCATAACTGAAAGGTATAAACATGCGTGACGTGTGCGAAGAAGAGACGGACAGAGAGAAAGAGAGAAAGGAAGAGAGAGAGGGTGGGGAAGACAAATGAAAATGCGCTACGGCAGTTAATAAAGGCACGTAGAAGCGAAAAATGCAGATAAAAATAAAGAGACGTAATTTATTTTATTCCTTTATTTTTTTTTTTTTGGTTTTTGCTCCCACACATTCGAATGGTAGCTGCCACAGCCTTGTGTTCATCCCCGGACGTGCTGCTCCACTTTACCCCGCGCCTTGTCTTGTATCTGGCGCCCCCCGCGGCGGTCAGAGCTGCCACCACCGCTCGCAGTGGGTGGGGTTTGGTTGCATGGGTGGTGTACAAAAGGTGGTGGGCGCCAGGTGTAGCCGTGGGCTGTGACTTCGCACCAAAATCTCCTGCAATACGCCCGCTTCGCCTTCTCGGATGACATCCCCCGTTTTTGGCACCACGCCTCCCACTTGGCCCTTTCGAGCGTGCCCTCCCTCGCTGGACGGGCCGGCGCATCCCCTTCGGTCGCCTGCTTGTACAGCGCGTAGAATTCCAGACGGACGCTCTCAGGCAACTGATACTTCTTTTTGGGAAAGTGAGTCACCATTCGCACCGCCTCCGCAAAGGCCTCCTCGACATTTGCGGGAGGGTCCCAAACAAATGTCGACCGTTTGGCGATATTCTCCGCCAACAGCTTCACATATTCCCGTTTGCATTTTATCTGGTCTGTACCCCGCATGTGGCTCCATCCGTGCCACTTCCAGTAGCCCTCGTAGTTGAAGACACTTGGACACTTATGCCCTGGCGGCATGTCTCCCTCTGTAGCCTGTTTGTACAACGAGTAGAACTTCAACCGTAAGATGTTGCCGACGGGAACAAACCCAGACTTTGGTATCTTGCGCGCGTAGGAGTCTGCCTGGATGAAGGCTGCATCAATTTCGTAATCTGGATGGTCAAAGTCGACGGGTGGGGTTAATTCCAGAACGTCGCAAGGCACGTGAGCATTCTTATCGACACCATTTGATAATGACATCGCAGTGTTGTGCTTCAACCACTCAAGCAATGCGCACTCTCCTAAAGAGAGGATCAAAAAAAATAATAATAATAACTTTTATTTTGAATAACAACAACAACAACAAAAAAAAAAGAGAATAATAATAATAATAATAATGCACAGTGTATTATTTATATATTCGAGCCGTGGAGACGTGCTGAAGCAGCAGCAGCAGCAGCAGCAGCAGCAAAAGAAAGAAATGGGTCGAAATGAATGAGATTCTGATGAGGTGCGATCACACATGTGAGAAGGGCGGTGGCTGTAGAAAAGAACGATGTGGCGATGGAATTCATGCGACAGTCCCCCACCTCCCATCCACCCCCTTTTTTTCTTTTTTTTTTTGCTTCACTCAATCTCCCTTCACGCTGCTTTCACCGATTTACCCCCCGCTCGCCTCTAATGCCCGACGCGCTTTGCTCCGGCGGGTGGTGGTGGCGGTGGCGGTGGCGGTGTGACATGTGCGCGCGTTTTATCGTTGCCTTCGGAAATAAACAGCACCTTCTTGCGTTTGCCTTCACCATCGCAGTTGCAGAGGTGCCGTCGGATGGGTGAAGAAGCCCCACTTTTACCCCGGATGAGAACGTGGGGACGCACACAACCGCATCCGTTGTTTTACCACCCAACACCTTTTTTTTGTTTTTCTTTTGTTTTTTCGACCCAACCGCTGCGTACATTCACACATACACATACACAGAGAGAAATATCCGTATGGGCGCCTGCCATATTCCTGCTCACGTTGCCATTTCTTCGTTTTTCTTATCGCATCGGCCTTTCCCTCTTCCTCTTCTCCCCCACCCCCTTCTCTGTTTGACTATTCGACGCCCCATTCCACCTCATTTGCTCAAGTCCCCTCATTCTCATCAGGCATAACACCCCGCCCTGTTGCTACAATGGCAGGGCAGTGCGTAAGAAGAATATAATTTCACACGAGAAGAGAAGAAACTAGTGGTGCATATAGGGAGGGGGAGGGGAAATGCTAATATGATGTAAAATATACTCCATTACCTTCTGCGGGAACTGGCCCTCCAGCCTCCTCTCCACGCCTCCTCGTGCACTTCTCTACAGGACATTACTGCTGCTCACATGCCGCTGGCGGGGGACTACAGAGATGCTCTCTGTCAGAAATGGGCGACACTGCATGAAGGCGAGTGATGGCCAAGAGGTGGCGCAGTGAGAAAGAGAATATACACGCAAAAAAAAAAAAAAAAAGAAAACCCCCTCACACCCCCCCCGCCAAAAAAAAAAAAAACAGGTGGGTGGGGGGCTCATCCATTTTTGTTGTTGTTGTCGTCCTCCCTTCTCTTCCCTCCTGTATTTCGAAATTCCTACCCCCTCATTGATGCACCCACAATGCGGCTTTGCTTGTCCGTCTCTTCACTTGACTATTTCTACCCATCGGCCTTTCCTCTTCTTGGAGCTCTTGTAGCTGTTTCACACCATCCAGAGTTGCCTCAGTGTCTGTTCCTCCACAATATTCATTCCGTCTCCCTACTCTTCGATCCCTTCAAATTCTCCTGCACCTTTGGGCGGACGCATTAGTTTGGCGGGGTCCATGGCTGTCCCATCTCTTTTGTTACCTCCACCAGACGCTGCACATACTGCTGCATCGCCTCCTCCTTCTTCAGGCCAGCGATGGCGTTCCAGGCGTCCCACTTGGCTCTCTTTTCCACTTGCACCGCCCACGGCTGCGACCCCGTCACAGGGCCTTCGGTTGCTTGCTTGTACAATGCGTAGAATTCCAGCTTTAGCGCATTTGACAGCTGCACGGGACCGTCCTGGGGGAGAGAGCGTACGTACGCCACAGCTGCCTCAAACTGTGCAGAAGACATATATATATATATATATATGTGTGTGTGTTGGCAATGATACCGATGATTCTCTCTTCCTTCTAATACAAGTACGAGGGGAAAAAGGTGGCGATGATGCCCATGTTGGCAGGAGTTTGCAGACGTGCTCCACACCAATGAGAAGAGGAGGACGAAGACGAACGACCAAAAATTTGACGATGAAAGCAAATGAAAACGAGAAGAAAGAAAAAGAAAAAGAAAAAGCACCGAGTCACTGCTGCTCCCTACTCGTTTTTTTTTTTTTTTTTTGGTCTTACCTGCATCCGCTTTTACCTCAGCCACCACTACCACACACACACACACAGACACACACACAGACAGAGACTTTCTTTCCTCCTCCTGTTGATTCCAGCGCTCACCCCCTCTCCGCTTCGCTCCGTCGTTCCCTCGCCGTCATCTGCACCACCTTTTCATTTCTCTTCTGTTTTTTTTTTTTTTTGCCTCGGGTCTGATTGCTGGTCAAAGGCGGCATGTACTTCAGTTGCGGAAACGTGTGAGTGCCTCGAAACGGCTTGGGCCCCCCCTCCCACCCCATCATCATCATCATCATCATCGTCATCATCGTCTCCCCCCGTGACCCACAGCTGCTCCTGGAAATGCAGAACAGAAGAGCAGACTGGATTGAGAGAAGAGAACACAAGATGGAATAACAATAACAAACACACAAACACATGGGAGAACTAAAAATAAGAGGAGAGAGAGAGAGAGAAAGAGATCGTAATGGGTATTCGCACGCCTTCGCGTATTCATTTCTCCAGATCGAGGTGCACCTGCGCTACGTTGACAGGCTGTGAGCACACAAGTAGAGCAGGTGGTTTGGCAGTGCCAAATAGAAGTGAGTTGTTGTAGTAATAGTACTAGTGGTGGTAGTGGTGGTAGTGGTGGTGGTGGTGGTGACAACAACAACAACAACAACAACAAAAGAAAAGAAAAGATGTATTTATATATATATATATATAAATATATATAAATATATGGCGAGGAGGAACAGAAAAGAAGAAGAAGAAAAGAAGACAGTCAGGCAAGTGGAGTGTGAGACACCGCGCTGTCTTCATTCCTTCCCTCCCACTTCTGACTGCGACGCACGCACCAAACTCCCCTGCCCCGCTGGAAATCCCAATGCACCCAAATCACTGCCCACACACACCTCCGGTTCCAAAAAAAAAAAAAAAAAAAGGAAAGAAAGAAGATATTGATACCTGCAAACACACACACACACACACACACACACACACACACACACATCCTTCTGTTTCTCGTTGTTGTTGTCGTTGCTGTTGTTGATGATGATGTTTCTGATGTTCTCCCACGGATTTGTTTGCTTTTTTTGTGTTTTTGTGTTTTTTTGTTTTTGTTCGAATTTCTCTTCACTTCTTATAAACTCATTCACTCATTCCCGCCTCGTGTATGTGTTGTATATTTGTATGCATCACATCACGTTATACACCGCAACATACATATGCATATATACATACATACACACGCACATACATACATCTCTCTCTCTCTCTCTCTCTCTCTCTCTCTCTGTGTGTGTATATATATATATATATATATATATAGATGCATGTAGTGTAGTGTAGTGGATCGTATCAGATCCAAAAATTACCGCGTCGATGGTGTCCTGATATGTCCTCCACCCTCAGTGTGGCATGCCCATGCACAGAGGGAGTGTTGCCAAGGCAAAGGCCCACACACACACACACACACATATATATATATATTTATATATAAACACACACAAACGGGGAAAAGGAAACAAACAAACAACAAAAAAAAAAAAACGCCCGCGGGACTACTACAACTCTCGACGCTCGTGCTGCTTCTTGTGCCCCGTGAAATTCCCTCCAACTATCCATTACCATTACATAAAAAAAAAAAAAAAAAACACCACCACCCCCTCCTCCTCCTTTGGCGAAGGGGCTCGATTCCTTCCCCAGTCGCCCATCATCTCTCTAGTCTTCCCGGGCAGGAGATGGCCGAATGTAGGGCGGTACGTGCTGCTTCACCTGCCGCACCACACTTGAGAGCACCCGTGACGACTCCTTTTCCGTCCATGCAAGCATCTGGGAGAGCAGTTGAGTCACAGACTTCTCGTACAAGGAATCTACGAGATTTCCAGGCATCGCCTTGCCACGGGTTCGTAACTCCTCCGGCTGATCGCTCAATGCCTGAGCGCAGCGCCCAGCGCACACCGCGCAGGCCTCATCCATGAAAGCCATGCAAACCTCCTGTGTGAAGGATTTTAAGAAGACACGAACTCCCTTCGGAGGTGGCAGCACAGTTCCACTCAACTCGCTTGGTGTGCCGTTATTATATGTGAGGCAGCGCACCGTGCTACTCAGGTGTCGGCGCTGCGTTGAGAGACATTCTTCCCGTTGAGGACTTTGCCTTTGTTTCCCCTGGTTAGATGCGGATGGTGTAGGAGCGGCGGAATGGTGACCGTCGTAAGTCTGCCGGAGATATTGCAGCACCTCTTGGCGGTTGTGCGGGGCGAAGATCACCACAATCCGTTCCATTTCCGACTGAGACCATGCCATGAGCGATGCGAGAAAGTGGTCGGCGATTGCGACCTCCAGTACTGTGGGGAGCGATGGCGCCTCCTTTAGCAAGAGCGGAATGGCAGCTGCAGGCCCCATTTCATCCATTCCATTGAAGATGAAGCGCCGGTGTTCCCGTTCGTAGTTCCAAAATGGGTCACTTGGTGCGATCAAGCGACCGCAGTGCAACGCATTTTTTGACCCCTTTCCTTTCTTACATAACTCCCCCTGTTCCGCGTCGCGCGTAATGGGATCCACCTGGTGTACGATACGACGCGAAACGCCTTGGAGTGAACTGCCGTTCTTGGTTCCGATGAGGCTATTGGCGACTGCCACCTCACCACCATCACTGAGGTAGTATTCATTCCCAGGCACGTTTGATTGAACTCGATCTGGAGATACGCTTCCAGTAACGGCAGAAGCAACCTCCGTTTGGCGCTGGCTTCCCTCCATCTTTGGCATGTTGCAGGGCGTCGACACTCGGTCAGTCGTCGGGCGACTGGAATGGGATTGTCGTGCGAGTCGCCTTGCTCCACCACGCGCAAACAATGCATAGGCACCATTTTTTCTACCGACGCATGAATTATTCAACGCACCACCGGAAAACAGGTGCTTCGGTGGCAAGCCAGCCTTCGCAGTTTTCCCCCTTTCCTTGGTATCATCGGGAGCGGTATGTATCTTTCCTCCCATGGACAGCGGCCAGTTGCTGTTTCTCATCACCCTCAATTTCTGCGGAGAAGCATTCATTAAATCCTCCATTTGACTCTGCCGCGATCTCTCGCAATCGTTTCCATTGAGGAACGTGACGTGTCCATTGCGCACCGGAGTAGTGTGGCGCTGCTGCTCCTCCTGCTGCTGTCCGCGTTGTTGCTGCTCGGCATGCTGCAACTTCTTTCCCGCCGTCACCACCTTCACCTTCCGACGTGGGAGCTCCTCGGCAACCAGCTGCTGCACCTCACCGTCGCGTCCAGCGCGTACGGCTCCTTGGAAGCCTGGTCTATTTGACATCGCACAAACTCGATGCAGTACTCTTTCCCTGCCCTTCTCCGCGGATAACAATATACTCCCACAAAAATAAATATTCCCACGGCCTTTGTCTTTGCGTCACTAGATTTCCCCAAGGGAGAACAAAGAGCACTCGTCTGCCTTTTTTTTTTTTACTGTTCTTTTTGCTGTTGTTTTGTTGTTGTTGTTGTTGTTGTTGTTTTGCTTCTTTTTTTTTTTTTTTGTGTGTGTGTGTGAGTGCGCTTTGTTTCTTTTGTTGCTGTTGTTGTTGCTCTCGCTACTTTTTCGTTTGTTGCCCCTCTCAACTCTTCTGCACTTCCTTCTGAACAACAAAACCAAAGAGGGGGGGGGAAAGAAGAAGAAGAAGTGGAGAGACACGGCGGAGTGATTGCCACTACGCCTCTCGAATTGTAAATTTCTATTTTCGATCTTTCTTTTGTTTGTCTCGTCTTCTTCTTCTTCTTCAGTGCTGTCCCTCTCACACTGCACGCCGTTCTTTGACACCTGCTAATATCTGTACGTTGTGCTTCTGACACAACCCGCTGCTCCCCACCCCCACCCCTCTTTGTTTGTCATCGTTGATGTGCGACACGTAATGGATATCCGAATCGGATGAAACTGAGGCGATTGGAAGCGAAGGCGACGGTGGTGGAAGGTGGTGCCAGAGACAAGTTACGCCCCGAACACGAGGTACTCTGCATGGCTGAAGCGCGTGTCATATCCCCACGTTAAAAGACAATGAAAGGGGAGAAGAGAAAACAATAAAAATAATAATAAAAAGAAAACATTCCTGCATCACATAAAACGATGGAACACACACATTTCTCTTTGTTTGTTTGAGGGCGCTATTTTCGTTCTTTGCTCCCCACTTTTCCGCATCAACTTCCACGCTGTTAACCCCCCCCCCCCCCACCCACCCCCGTTTCGTTTTCTCTAATGATGCCCCTTCCTCATCCCGCACAATGTGCATCGGTACATGTCATGCGGGATGAGGAAGAGGCATCATTAGAGAAAACGAAACGGGGGTGGGTGGGTGGGCGGATGCAACGCAGAGGTGGCGGAAGGAACAACAACAACAACAACCAAAAAAGAAAAGGCAGAAAAGAGAACAAAATGAAGATCGGTATCTCAGTGCATACACGCGCAGAATGCAGAGAACGAAACATAACAAACACTGCAAGTGCAGTGAAATGCGGTGTGCGATAAAAAAAAAAAAAAAAGTTGAGTGACCCATTCGCCACGGGTGCCTCAACCCGTCAGGGGCACCACCCTAGAATATGGTTGCCACCCTCCCACCATTCATTCGGCAGCAGTGTTAGTGCACCTGCCTTTTGTGCGTCCACCAGGGCGAGGAAAGCAACTCGCTCCTCCTCGGCAGCAGCAGATTGCACGGATACTCTGCACTCAAGTTCCTCTTTCTCCGTCAACTGAACTTGATAGCTCGCCCGAAGAAATTTCATCAACTGCTCACATTGCCTTACGTCCGTCATGGCGGAGACAACGCCCAACTGCTGCAACGAATGAAGAGCAAAAGGCTCGAGGAGCTCGGAGAAGAGGTAGTACGTGTCCTGCATCTCCTGAAGGTATGGAGTAAAGCTATCCAAACCTGTGAAACGGGTGGTGACAGTGTTTTCATCCAGGGGAACCGGTAAGGTCTGGCTAGAGCCACCTGCCGCAGTCGTCTTAGAATCCTTCCCCCCATTGCAATCATCCACTTCGTGCTGGCCGTTTCCATCCCCGTTGTTTCTATGGTGGTACAACTGGCTGACGCTTCCCCATAGCCTTCCACTGTGTTGGATCTCACCAGGATGACCAAGTAGAAGCGCAAGCTCCCAGAAGAGCTCACGTACCGTCTGCAAGTGTTTCGCGAATATGCCGAGGCGCAATACGGTGGAGATCGCGTCTGTCCAAACCATGGAGAGTTCAGCCCACTCATGCCGGCTCTCCTCACGTGCCTCACACAAGTCTTCAATAATGGTTGTCGGTAGCACGTCCACCACAAATGGCTCTCCCAAGAGCATAGTCTCCCCAGGGCCTCTATTATACGGCTTCGCGAGAGTGCAGTAGAGCGAGGGACAGGTACCCCCAACGCGGAACACATGAAGGATGCTACAACCCAGTGACATACTGACATCGTGCAGACTCACCTTCAAAAGATCAACCGCTGAGAGAGCGGACTGTGTCTCGCTGTTGAACTCGTGCACATCGCCGACAACCTTCTCACTGCCGCTCCGCATGCTGGACATGCCGTAGTACGACCTCCTTGATGCTCGAGACCGGTCCGCCGCTCCGTCACGATTGACCTCGTTGTCCGTCTGTGGAAACGGTGAAATACGCAGAACCATACCCCCACGCAATGTATGGGCATATGGTGAGTCGAGGTAGGCGAGACAGTCGCCGTGCCGCTGCTTAAGCTCCTTGTAGACGGCAATAAAGTGCTGAAACTTCTCAATAATGATGTACGGCTCGCTCTTTAAGAGAGTGCTGATTGGCATCTTCCTCCAATGTTCCTTCACAGCGAGCCACTCATGAATAATCTGGACGCCTCTTGTCACAACATGCTTCGGAAGTTGCTCAGCACCTCTGGGTGTTTCATGGCACGTCGGGGTATTGGAGGTATGAGTTAAAGAGGTGGCGCTATTTGCCCTTTCCCCTTCATACTCCTGAAACCCCTTGGTGGCATCTTGCGTCAGCCTACCTCTGACCTCCACTGGAGGTGTTGAGAGATACAGCTCTCCGGTGTTTACATGTGATTCAACATCAGGATGAGCATCCAGCGAAGGAGTTTCAATGCTCAGTACTACCTCGTACTGGGTGCACACATCACACTTTTTATACAACGATATTGCTGATGCCTTCCGCTCCAGTTGATCATCGTGAGTATCGCCGCCAATTGGATTAGTAACGAACTCCGGCTCTCCTTCACCCTCTTGTTTTTTCTCTGGGCACAAAACCTCTTCCATCACCACATGATGCGGAGTCTTGACAGCATCCTCATGTACGTCGCACGCAGCCCATTCACTGGGTTCGTCATTCCTTTGAACACTAGCTGGGGGTATCCCGTCGCTATGTGCCGTGTGTTGCGTGGAGAGACTTGACCTCATAGGACACGCCTGCAGCGGCACCCGTTCCGATAGCCCCGCGAGCTCAATTTCCTTACATGACCCGGTTCCCTCAGACAATGAAGGCACATGAGGCACCACACTCCTCACTGAACTCGCCCTATCATTGAATGAACCATTAATTTCCGACTGCATACTCTCTTGGTGCATCCCTCTTGGAACACCGTAACATGTGTCTAGATCGCCCTGGTACGAGAACTCTCCCTCGGCCTCCGCTGGCGTCTTTGACAAATGAAGAACAAAGTCACCAAAGTTCTTGCGACTGTGCATTTCTTCAGGGACCAAATTGCTTCGACAGCTTGTTACGGCGGTTTTCGCAAGTACCTCCGTCATGTCTTGGAGAGTGAGGTCCGGTGTCGGCGTTGTCTTGACCCCCTCGCTCTTGTGTTCTTCAGACAAAATAGAACTGGCAAGAGTAGCGACAATGGCACCATTGCAAGAAAAGGAGCCCTTCAGGTTTGATGCCTCGTCCAATGACATTTCATTCATAGGGTGAATCGACGTGCCCGAAACGGTCGTTCCAACCACAAATATCCCGCCTTTTTCCACCTCTTGTGGACAGAGCGCGGGAAGCTCGGTAGAGCTGTGTGGCTCCACACTGCGAGCTGCCTTCCGTGGAGAGGGTTCATGTACGCGCGGCGGTCTCCCCCTCCCGGGTGTGTGATCCTTCGAGGCGCGGGGTGGCACCCCTCTCGGAAGGACGTCACATGGGGCATTAGGACGTGGCGACACCTCCAGACTACCGTTGGAGATGTGTGACAAGTACCCAGCGTCCTTCGCAAGACTGATACTCTTGCGCGCAGAGGCAGAAGCACCTCGAAGGGTGTACCTCCCGTACACTTCCTCGCTGCCGCAGCCCTGCAGGGCAGGTGGAGGCTCTGGGTGCACAACAAGGCGCACACTCGTGTCATCAGCGACCAACCCACACCTCAGGTGTCCATCATTGATGGCAACCACTGTCACATGCAGATCACCGTGGCTGTGGTTTTTCAATTCGAACTCCTCTCCAAGACTGATGGCACGACGGTGACGAAGAAAAAAAGGAGCGATAAAGTGGCGCAGGTAGTCGTCGACTGAGAGCTCCCCTCCGATATCTTCAGAGGTGAGGGTGAAAACGACACTCTCAGCTGATTTCACCACCTGTTCATCATGAAACTCAAAACAAACTGTAGCAGCTTCCTCCGCTCCCAGGAGGCGCATCGTGTTTACAGGAACCACCAACGCCTCTCGGAGGTGCTGAGCAGCCTGCGTGTCGATAGAAATCCCTCGAAATGACAATGTCATTGGCCAGGACCAGGTGGCGAGTCTGCAGGTAATGATCGGAGTCATGGGGGCATGAACGCCAGAGGGAGTGGTCAAGGCGAGCTGCCGCGGGCCAAGGGCACTTGAGACGCCGTCAATTGAAGTTGAACGCACATTTCGGCAAGAAGAGACAGGTGAAGGCATGTATGTCACCCCCACGTGGTGCGGATTTTTGCACTTGACAGCACCCACCAGTTTGACTGTTACAAAGCCCGAGAAGGATGGTAAAGCAAGCGCCGCCACCCCATTATCCATGAGGATGATGTCATTTGCGTAGTCCATGGTGGATCTTTTTTCGTTGATGCAGTGCATCAAATCCTCCTCGAACTCCGTTACCAACCCATCATAGTACTTCTCCGTCAAGCCACGGGTGGGAGTGCCAGTGCCAAGAACGCTCCTTGCACGAGCCACATACCTCTGTGGAGAGAAGATAGGAGCGTACATCTCGGTTTCCCCTCCTCCCATTCGCATCTATTGCGATGATGACGATAGTAGTGCAAATATAACCAAATGAGGAATATAGCGAGAGAGAGAGAGAGAGAGACACACACACACACACAGGCCTTCTCTCCTTCTTGTTGATTTGCAGGTGGGGAAGAGTAGGAGTTCCCTCACAGGAGTCTTTTCTGCCCCTATTTGTGCGCACTGTGGTGTAGTATCAGCTGTGGGAATAGAAACGGAGAGGGGCAAACCTAAAGAGCCAGGGATCGAATGAGAAGTGGTGGAGGACGCCAGGTGAGAAACCGAGTGACCAGAATGAAAAGGGAAGAGACTGACATAACAGTGATGAAAAGGCGTCCACATTCCAGCGTTCATTCATCCGCACCACTGCGACAACCTGCGCTCCCCTCCCAACAATACCAAATCGTACCTCCCCGCGTAGTGGCGCTCCATCCCAACGAATAATAAACGCACACATCGACGTTTACACCTTTTTCTTCTTTTCTTTTTTTTTCTTTCGCTGCTCTCCACCCTCTGCACTGGTTGACTGGGTGGTGTTGGTGGTGGCCTGACCGGAGCTCATCATCAGTTGCGACATCTCATTCGCCGCCTGTTCATACCGCTTTGCGATGTACGCATCTGGTTCAAAACGTCGCATCCAAGTGTCAAGCGCCCCTGCAATTTCCTTTGCGGCGCCATCGAGAAAAAGCTCTTCATGGCTTTGGCATCCCTTCACAACAACGGGGCGGCGGAGGCCGAAGAACTCCTTGTGCACCGCTACGTCTGACACCGCATTGTCAGCAGGCACCACCAACTGCATGGGGTGTCGCATGTCGGCAAGGTGTTTAACCGGCACGTACCTGTCCTCGCGGCGCACAAGACCGCCTGCATCAAAGATGCTTTCAGGACGAAAGAGATAGCTGTGATACAACTCATCATCAGCCCTATCAGGGCATGGCAGAGGCCCCTCGAGGGATGAGAGTAGGTTTTCCTTTGCAAACGCCAAATCGGAAGCAGGAACGTTGATGTCCTTCTCTGCCTTGGCGATCTCCTCACGCTGCTCCATGTTTCGCAGCAGCTCACGCGTAACCAGCGGTGTGTCAAGTGACGTCAGTGTGCCAATGCGGTGTGGAAACTCTTCGGATGTCACCATACGAGCAGCGACAAGACAACCGTAAGAATGCGTCAAGAAATGCGTCCAGCGCACGTCAAGCACATCCAGCACAGCGCAAACCTGCCGGCAGGAGTCCTCAAGAACATCTTTCGGCGAATTTTTGTATTCCACCTGAAGCGGGATGTACACCGCCCCATATTCCCATGTTAACTTGGATAGCAGCGCCTCGTACTTTTTCGCCGCAGCCGCTTCGGCAGCACCGCTTGTGGTGTGGTCGAGAATTATCAATGGACGGGGTCCCAACTGGATTCCATAATACAGCAACGTCTTGGGTAGCAGTTCCTCACACGATGAACCCAAGCATCGCGTCTGCCATGGTTGAATGCGCAATGTGGAAAACCCTTGACGTGGCCTAACACCCCCTTCCGACGCCGCAGGCCTCAAAGACGCATCTACCGATGGTAAAGGTGGTGCGGCAGTGGCACACAATAGGCGCCGCGCCGCCCGCATCCACTACACAAGAAGAAAGTGTGGTCAACACTCCCTTTATTGTTTGTTTGTTTATTTGCACCACCTTGCACTCTGCCCCCTACCTTCCCATTTATGTTGTTGTTGTTGAAAAATTGAAGGCGAAGCTATTATTATTTATTTCTTTTTTTTTTTTTTTTTTTTTTGGGGGGGGGGGGGGGCGCAGAGAAAAAGTGTCTCCACAGACGTCATCCAATGACGAGCGTCCCACCAGCTCCTTTTTGCCCCATTTACTGCACACATAAACACACACACACACATAGACACACACATATATATATATATATATATATATATTATATAATATAATATAATATATCTCCGCCACTCCGTATGAAGTCAAGAAATGCCTGTAGATGCACAACCTAGCCACCAGAATCACATACGCTGCATCCCGAACAGTATCGGGAGACGCAAAGCAGAGAATACGATGAATGAGGGGGTGGGTGGGGTGGGGGGGGGGGGGGGGGAAACACATTTGGGAGCGCCAACAACACAACCACACGCTCTTTCGTTCTTATCTTCGTCTCGACCACCCCTTTTCTTTGCTGCTTGTTTCCTCTGTCACTTCGTCTTTTGAAGGGGGAGAGCTCACCTGCAAGGATGAAGCGTGGGGTGGGGTGGGGTGGGAAGAAGATACTCACCCGCCCGAGTACATGGTACACATCTTGCCCGAATGTCTCAGGCGATAGCCATAAAGACGCAGACATGGAGCGCAAAACAAAACAATAAAAAAAAAAAAAACGATTTAAAGGTACAGAAAACAAAAAGATAAAGAAAAAAAACATATCGACGTGATTGTACAAAACATAAGGACAACGCAGAAAAAAAAAAAAAGTGGGGGTGTGTGGGGGATAAAAAGATTCAGAAAAAAGGGAAGTCAACTGGATGAAGTACGAGGAGAAAAGAGTGAAACATTTTTTTTTTTTTAAGAAGAAGGAGGGGGAGGAGGGAAAACAGATACAGGCAGACAGAGTGGAAGTGATCATGCACATGTGTATGCGTACAGATAGGTGGAGATAGGACGTTCTCCCTCACCTCATTTATACACTAACTGTATATCTCTTGCACGTCCGCTCCGTCTACTATTTAATAGAGACGTCAGCGAAAAGGAAAAAGAAAAATCTTTTTTGTTGTTTGTTTGTTTGACTCCCACTTTTGAGTTCTCGTTTGCCCCCCACCCCTTCAAAATACTGGTGGTGTTGTCGGTGTTGTTGCCATTGTTATTCTACATCTTCGATGCAAGACGGAGACAAACGCGCCGAATATAACGTACATAAAACGGGCCAGGGGGATCAAGCCGTTTCAGCACCCAAGGATTTCCTTGTCGTTCCTACCCACACCCCTCTACACCGCGCCGTGCCACATGAAGTGCAACAACAACAACAACAACAACAACAAGAAGAAAGGGTAGATCGAGAAAGACGGAACAGCCAGTTTCCCGCTCTAATTTTTGCTTCTCCACTTCTACCACCACTAACAGCACCAGATTGCAGCCATGTTAGTTTGCTGTCGACTTGTCGATACCCCTAACATACACTCCCCACTTGGTAATATCATGCTTTCCGTGCGTCTTGTGACATGCGGTCATACTCCGCACGCGCAAAGCGGTCCCACGATGTCTGCTCCGGTCCATCATGAAGGCGATCCTGGTGTGCCACAAGAGGATCCTTCTGCTCAAACTGCAGGAAGCGCACTACGTTGGTTACCATGTTGAAGGCCACACCTGCTGCATCGGGTCTAGAGAGAAGATCGTGGAGTTGAATCCCGCAGGACGTCTCAACGCCCAACATATCAAAAATCTGACAAACAACATCCACCAACGCCGCGCCCCCGTCTGGTACGTGAATAAGCAGTTTTTCTTTTGTTGCCTCGTAGAAAGTTTGCAGCTCATACACGGAGAGCACACCATCCCCATCAAGATCAAGGATGCGAAACCAGTACCTTATCGCTGTAGGTGTTGACTTGTCCTCCTCCGAGAGGCAAAACCACACGAAATCCTCGTAGCTGATTCGGTCCTTTGTTGTGCACGCTCTTCGGCGCCCAATACCTTTAAAGATACGCTCTGCAACGATTGGATTCATCACATCCTCCAGGGCGTACTTTTTTAAGTCCTGAAGAGAAAGCAACATGTCCCTGTCCTCATCGAGCTCCCAAAAGCGACAGTAGAGCACATAGAAATGCTCGTAGGAAAAGTAAAGCAGAACGGAGTTGATGTCATCTGTTGCATCCACTCGTCGAAGTGCATCTAGAAAGCAAGAGGATTCCAACTCGGTATACGTGATGTATCCATGATCAAAGCGATCAATATCATAAAAAATGCGGTAGATGACTGTTTCCATATACTTAGTCTGAAAATCGGGTGTCTGCTTCAAGAAGGCTAAGCCTGGGTGGTATTCCAAAAGTACCTCGATATATGAGCGAAAATCCTCAGGCAACAGATACGCATGCTGTGGCACCCCTGCAGTCATCACTGTTCTCCAACATTGACCACGCTCCACCTGGGTCTTCAATTTGTGTGCAGATCTTTGGGAACTTAGAAACAACACCACAAATACCCGGCGGATGATACACTGACTGCGCAAGTGCGTTTCAAATAGCTCCCATAGCCGTTGCATTGTCAATTGCAAGTCGGAGGTAGAAGAATTTCCCGTAAGCAAAGACGCAGATGAAGTCACGGACGAGTTGCGGTGCATAGCCATCGCATCTGCACTCCCATACATTGCGTTCGTCTGCAAAATCTTCAAAATGAGAAAAGCAAAATATTTTGGGAGGCCAAGGCACTGTGTGCAGATTCGCTGTATCGCATAGATAAGTTGTAGTTTATAGTTTGACCCCTGCCTTGTCTGAGAGGAATTTCCCGCACCAAGAAACCCTTTTCCATTTGAGCTCATGGAGCGAAGATTTTGAGTGGATTTGGGTGGTGCTGAAAGACGACCAAACTCTCTTCTAATGCACTCCAAAACATCTTTGTCCTCTAATGCCTTCAGGGGGGCGATTGCGACACCCTTGGTTTTGCGTCCCACCTGCAGATTGGTATTTGTGGCAGAAGCACGAACCTCGGTGGCAGTACTAGTTGTGTACACTCCTGTGGGAATCATCATTCCTTTCACGAGCTTTTGATGTGGATTTTCACGACTATTATTCGTTGGTCCAACAATTACTTCCCCTGCGAATTGCGGTGCACCTTGGGGATAATAGAAACGCGGAATATCCTTGTATGTCGCCGGCGTGGGAGCAGGTGTTGGTGCCTTTGAAGTGGCTATCCGTCTCGGTGACACGGTTTGCAAAGAAGTGTTTGGAGGCGGTACAAGGGATGATGTTGAGGCTGTAGTAAACCGTTGCACACCAGAAGAGCATGCCGTCGCAGTCAATGTGTGACCCTCAACGCTTCTTGGGAGCATACGTTCCGCCACCCCCACCCCTCTCGCCACTGAAACCGGTTCTCTTTCCCCGACCTGCTGTTTATGACCTCCACATGAAGCCTCTTCAGTCCCAGGATGCAACTCCGCGTCTTCGACGGATAAAGAACTCCATACTGAAGATGAGGATGAAGATACGGCGTCGGAATTAGCCAGTCTTTCTCCACCCTGCACCTGTGAAAGCTCAGTTCCTAAAGATGAAGTCGTCATCCTTTGAACCTTGTTGCCATGAGCAGTAATTCCCTCCAGCATCACAGTGTCCCTATCCCGAAACCCAGCGTCCCGAAATGTCTCAGCTATCATCTGTCCAATTGTAACACCCGTTGTTCTTTCACTCATCCAATATTCCAATAGTTCAAGTATCTTTACTTTAGCACCACTAGTGGATGGGGAGCCGCTTTGCAGGCAAGTACGAAATCGCGCCTCCTGCTCCTTTGATAAAACCGTAGCAAGAAGTATTGGCACCTCAGCAGGATTTTCGACGCCATTTTTGATGAAACTACCAGTGCTAACAGAGATGCATGAAGTGCTGTGTATGTTTGAACCGCAGAGCGAAGATGATGACGGCTGAGAACCTGTAAGAGGCACAGAGGCACTGCGGACAGGTTCCACTCCTCTTGATATTCCTTCTTCATGGTATATATCAGCCCCACTAACCGAGAGATGGTCGCGACAAGAGTGGCTACGACCGTCTCTACCACCCGAATAGTTATGGGAACTACCACTACCCACACCGTAATTTCGGCGAACATAGCACCCTACACGGCGGCCACTAGATGATGGAGCATGTCTCCAATCAGCTGAAAATTCACATCTTGACGGCATGTGCGGCCTATGGCTCTCAGGTTGTGATGTTGGCGGTGGCGACGGTGAGGCGTACTCACCACCTGAAAACCCAAGGCGGTAAAACACCTGACTGCCATCATTTGGAAAGTTATCACAAGAAGAAGACCTAGTGCTTTCATCAGACATAAGACCTCCACCATTCAATAGCCGCTCGGGCGGTTGTAGGTGCAAAGAAACTGACTCGCCAACCGGCCTATCATTCCCCATCTCCTTCGCGACAGCTAATACACTGCAAATAGCACAACGGGAAGAAGAAACAAACAAAAAAAAAAAAACAGTAAATAGAAAACTGTAACCGTCAGGCAAATTAGATAAAGGGACTTGTATGAAAGAGGAAACAAATATCCCACGTCTTTTCTCTTCCTCTTACCCTTAGCAGAACCAAAGACTATTCGTCTCCTTTTCCTCACTACTTGATCTGCGACATTGTTCTTCCTACAGAGTCGTGAATAGTACAAAGGAGCCAAATCAAGAAGGCCATAAGAAGAGGTCGAAGCACATCAACCAAAAGAGAACTTAGCATGTCAATCTCGGTAGAATGCATAGCAGCCGAGATATTTGCAGGCATCTCATTGAACGTAATAGCAAGGGTATCAATACCAATGGCTTTCGATTGTGGTGTAAAAAAGTAGGTGCGATAAAGCGCATCCACGCAAAAAAGGACGCTGATCATCGCCAAGGCAAGTTCTCCGTAAGCTGCCAGTTTCCACGGCAAAGTTTTGCTTGACATTGAACTACCAGATATCTGTGGACTCGGCTCGATCCGCTGACTCACACCAAGAGAATCTCCAACGTGCTGCTGAAGACGTTCCAGCAGCATGACACCCAACTTCCGATAGCACTCGGGCATTTCCACATCGAGTGACGTACGCAGTACTTTGCCCTTTATCCACACATCCCGCAAAAACTGAACATGACCAAGGGCACGAAACCTAACTACCGACCCCAGCTGAGCAAAGAGAAGCAAGGCCTCTACCCGGAAGGTGTCTGTAAACATCACACCTTCGGCTTGACCCGATAATTGTACAAGCAATGTAGGCTCGCGACCCTCGAGATTCATAAATGCATACCGCTGGTACTCAGTGAATGGACACATCTTGCTCACCAAAGCCTTTATCAGCGTTTTGCATGTGAATTGCCTCTGACCAGAAAATGTGGGACTTCCTGATAGCGCAGGTCGCCATGGCTCGCATACTTGATTAGTGTCCTTTCGATCAGTGTGGTACTCCTGCATCAGAGAGGCGCCATCGTCAAAGCACACCCTGAATACATCAATGACTGTTTTGCCTTCAGGTAACATAATAGGGTCTATGAGCTCTCTGGTGAAGCATGAGAAGTTGCTGAAAGCCCTTCCGTAGTCAGTTTCCACCTTGGAAAACTCGTCTAGTGAGTCAACGATGGGAAATTTTGACACATCTGGTTCACTCGTGGTGGTGGTAAACCCGAACTCCTGCATTTGGGTCTACTTGTAAGAGAGCCGAAGAGGATAAATTAAATAATGTGCAATATTTGACGTCTAAAAAGAAGCGAGAAAAAAAAAGGGGGGCTGCAGTCTGCAGCGCAAGCATGCACCTGACAACAAAAGATCACCAAAACAAATTTACAACTGCGAGAAAGAAATGAAAAAAGAAGCCCTGAGGTGAATCCATTGACTGGTTAAACTAATTGACGAGAAACACATCCATTATTCGTCTATAAAATATCACTGCACCCACAGCAAGGGTAGACATCACTACAGGTCGGAAAAGAGCAAAGAAGGTCTTCATCAAATGCAGAAGTAAAAGAAAATGATCAGGCTTAGTGTAATCCTGCCGCTCATTGGTGTCACACTTCAGTAAAAAAAGAGAACACAAGCCACCCAAACAAGTACACAGCCCTAGTACAGCAAGTGTGATGGCTCCATGTTGAACCAACCCTCCAATTGTGAACAATCCATGGTGAAGGTTTGCCCCTGTAGTTTTTTCATCATCATCAACAGTATCTTTCATTTCCCCTTCTACAGAATGTGCGGAGCCTGAATCTCCGACGTGCTGCTGAAGACGTTCCAGCAGCATGACACCCAACTTCCGATAGCACTCGGGCATTTCCACATCGAGTGACGTACGCAGTACTTTGCCCTTTATCCACACATCCCGCAAAAACTGAACATGACCAAGGGCACGAAACCTAACTACCGACCCCAGCTGAGCAAAGAGAAGCAAGGCCTCTACCCGGAAGGTGTCTGTAAACATCACACCTTCGGCTTGACCCGATAATTGTACAAGCAATGTAGGCTCGCGACCCTCGAGATTCATAAATGCATACCGCTGGTACTCAGTGAATGGACACATCTTGCTCACCAAAGCCTTTATCAGCGTTTTGCATGTGAATTGCCTCTGACCAGAAAATGTGGGACTTCCTGATAGCGCAGGTCGCCATGGCTCGCATACTTGATTAGTGTCCTTTCGATCAGTGTGGTACTCCTGCATCAGAGAGGCGCCATCGTCAAAGCACACCCTGAATACATCAATGACTGTTTTGCCTTCAGGTAACATAATAGGGTCTATGAGCTCTCTGGTGAAGCATGAGAAGTTGCTGAAAGCCCTTCCGTAGTCAGTTTCCACCTTGGAAAACTCGTCTAGTGAGTCAACGATGGGAAATTTTGACACATCTGGTTCACTCGTGGTGGTGGTAAACCCGAACTCCTGCACTTGGCTCCTCACAGAAGCCCGAGATACGTCCTGGAGGGGTGGTTTGACAGCCTTCATAGCATTGAAGAAATGAGTCAGTATGTTGAAGGCGGCATCACGACTAAGAAAACTTGTGAAACTGTGTATTTCTCCACCAACTAGCTTTACAGCGATTCCATCAAGTATCATCATGGTTTGCTCCTTCGTGATACTCTCCACATCTTTGAAACTAATCTGAATCCCTTCAGCCATCATAACTGACCAGAATAAGATGTAGTTCGTCGTAATGTAGAGCTTCCCAAGGCGATGCACTCCGCTGATATAACTGCACTGGAAATAATCAACGAGCAGCTCAGACCGAGGGATTGTGGGGAAGTACTGTAGCCCATCAAATATGTCGGCAATGGTATCCCGAAACGCAGGTGACTTCTGTGGTGCAAAGGGACCGTGCGAGGATTCAGGAGAGACACGACAAAACTCGATGTGATCTGACACACTAGAATTATTCCCCCGAGAGTCATCTGACGAATTACAAGTATCCTGCTCCATCGGATTTGGAGCTGGCGAGGAAACAGAAGACCTTGATGTGTTGTCATCTTCATTTTCTCCAGCATCAGCATCAACTTCACATACGCCAGATGGAGAATCGCATAGGGTGTACAGTCCCAAAAGGGGTGTTGTTGAATGAGCAACTCGTGATGGTCCTGGTATCTCTGCGAAGGCGTATCTAGCACGGACAGTCCAGAGTGTCTTCAGCAACTTAAATATTTGACCTGTTCCGCCGGAGAGAAATCCAGAAAACATGAACTCCTCCTCGTGTGTCGTCCTTACCACAATTGAGTCAAAAACAAAACTTATTCCCTTGTCGACGAATGTCACGTCTTCCCAGCGCAACATTACTGGGTCCTTCAAAAACGAAGAGCTAAAGCATAGTCGCAACGATGAAGCGTAAAGAGTCCCCATACGGGCTAGTTTCTTCTTCTTGGTTGTGAGGGCACACTGTCGCGACTCCACAAGCTTTTCCGATAATGGTACTTGAGGAAACAAACGATGAAATGTCTGCTCCTCGGGGGTGTACGATGCGATCGCGGATCGCTCGATCTCGGCAGTCGGCCGTGAGGCGCTGTTCTGACTATCCAGTGACATTTGATGCTTGCTTTGACGTTTCTAATCCCCAAGTAGAATAAAGATAGACACGACAACAAAAATAAAACGTAGAGTGGTATTATCATTCAAGCCATAGTAACGGGAAATTTTCAGGCCAAGATGTTCGGCTGTACAGACCAAAAAAGGGAGGGGGCAATTAGAAGAAAGAAAGACAGGACAGTGAACACACATACAAACCCATGAGAAAAATAGAACCAACGAAGAAAAAAAAAATGGAGACCGGTGTAGCATTTAACCTTTTACGGTCACGACGCTTGGCACAGTCGCCTCGACGCAGCACATTGGGAAGGGTGTGGTTTCTGGGAACTCATTTTTTAGGCCTGTGATGTATTCAAGTAAAAAGGCTTTGTCATCTTCAGTTTTTGCATGAACGGCATATCCATGAAACATCGGACACGACCATAATGCCCCTGAAATTCTGCTGACAACATGAGTGGCTTTATCGGGCTTGTCTAGCCACAATTCATAGTCGAGATTGTCGCCTTCGGTGAATAAGGCGCAAACGACAGCTCCTGTGATTTGCTCAATCAAGTGCGCTACACGCATGGGGGGTATATCTCCAGCGATTCCCTTCAAAATCACATCGGCAGTTCGGCAAGAAAGTCTCCCGAAAAAACTTCGCGCAGCACAGCGTGCACAGAGATAGTTGAATAGCTCAAGTTGAATCCTTGGTTTCTCAAGCGGCCTCACAACGAGAGAGTGAACAAAGAGACTACTCATTTCCTTGAACGGGACAGGCGCGACGACCATGCTACCGCGATAGGGGACCTTTATCCAGCCTTTCGCCAGTTGTGTGTAGGTGTCACCCTCTCCTTGCTCGAGTCCTAGCTCGGGGGTAGGAGACCAGGGCTTGGCATGCACCGACAAACTACCTTTATCTACCCTTTTCGTGCCCTCTGGGGTACTTACACTTCTTTTACTAGGACTAGATGTCCTTAAAATTGGGGCTCCTCCGTACCTTCTCATCCCGCTGCTGAGCATGGCATTCATCTGCGACATCGCCCTCATGTTTGCTGTTAACACCCACATGTCATAATATTGCATTGGATAAGGCCACGGTGCACTTGATCCCGTAGGTGATGTCTGAGCTTGGCCTGAGGGAGAGCGCTCCTGCCATTTATCCGGTAGGTACGAAGAGGCTTTCGCGCTTGGTTCAAAGGGTGCCGCATTGACTGAAAACATGTGCGGTGCGGTTGAATCCCCCTCCTTCAACTCTTTCGACGAATCACTGGATTCTCCAGTCATTTCCTATCAAGAAACAATGTACAACGAATATATACGCGAAAAAAATGTTTATGAAAAGGAAGGAGCACCACAAATCTTCAACAAAGAAAAAAAAGTGATGTGTGCGGTGCACTTTTTTTTAGGAATCCCTTGAAATCGAAATGAGATCATCAGTAAAATAAAACATAAGAGGGCAGCGTGCAATATTCACAGATACCGTCAGAAAACACCAGAAATTTAGTGGGTACCAGAAAAGGGGGAGATAGGACAAAAAAGGAACTTTCGAAGCACCAGCGCAGAACTGCAACTGCTGGGAGGTCAAAGGACATGAAAAGTATGTTTTGAAAGTGCAAAAGGAAGAATTTTTTTTTTGGGTTTGAAATAACATCAGTGCATCCATTGAAATACAAGGTCAGGATCCCCATATTCTTTTTCTTAGATCCGGGGGCAATGTCCAACGCTGTATGCAGCGCCGTGTAACTGACACCATTCGCACACACAAACACACCCTTCTTGACATGCAGCGCGGGGTCTCGCGACCGAGACCTTCGCCGTGTTAAAGCGACGTCATAACCACCTAGACCACCAGCGCGCGCGCGCACCGCGTGGATACATGCGGCGGCGGTGGTGGTGGTGTGGATCACAGGGGCGAAAAACAACACCAACCGGCTGGCGAGACGTGGGCCTCTTTTCTTTCAAAGACTCTGGGGATGGGGATCGCCAAAAGGACGCGCCATTCCAACAAACGAGTCCCGCACCACATGATTGCATCCGCCTCGCGCGCGGCGGCGCTCTGAGGGCGCTATTTGCTCACCCCCCCTCGAAAGGAAATGGGGACGGAGAGGGCGAGCAGCCGTTGCAAGGACCCGCGCCCAACTTTATTCCGAGCCGAACTGCACGAAAGGGGCGGCAAAAAAAGTACACAGAGAAAAAGGGGGAAAGAAGGTAAAAAGACTTCCCGGCCGGGAATTGAACCCGGGTCACCCGCGTGACAGGCGGGTATACTAACCACTATACTACCGAGAACCTGTGAGACGCGGGACGTCTCTTCATGGGCTGGCGGTGGAGGCCAAAACAACACCACTACTGTCGCTCAAGTGCGGTGTTCGCGCCTCTCGTGTGCAAACGTGGCCGAGTGGTTAAGGCGTCTGCCTGCTAAGCAGATGTGATCTCACGCGAAGGTTCGAACCCTTCCGTTTGCGTTGTTTTCCCGAGCGCAATCCCAGTGTTACTCCATGGGCAGCCGCCACGAGCGCCGTGGGGATGTAGCTCAGATGGTAGAGCACCCGCTTAGCATGCGGGGGGTATTGGGATCGATACCCAACTTCTCCAGTTTTTTGCGGCATTACACGCTGAGGGCGCGCGCTGCGGTTTCATCCGCGCCGCGTTCCGGCCTTCCGCCCTTTTTTTCTAAGGCGTCTGCGGTGGAACGTTGCGGGGGTTCACTCAGACCAAGCGCCTAGCGTTAAATAACAAGCCGTGCGACGAGAACATTGCCTTCCGCCCGCTGAGTGAGTCCAAGATATCCCTCCATGAAGCCGCTCGTTTTGGGGCTGCCAGGGTTTCAGCGCCACGGGATTGCTCGCACCTGTCGCGCTGGCGGCGTTTTGATCCCCACCCGAAATGGATTGCAGGTGGAGGCAGGACTAACGCTTGTGGCGGAAGCGAGGCTGATGCCTTCGTCCGCGCGCCTTCCGCCGAAGATTTGGACAAGCTGCTTGCCACCGAAGGGCCACAGCTGGTAGGCGCAGACGCCAACGCACACACGCACCGGCTTGGGGCCGCGAAGTCCCTCCTGATTCTCGCGGCGGCGCCATTTCGCAGTGGCGTATAAAGAACGGCTGCCACATTGCCAACGCGGGAAACCGCACAAAAGATCCACCGATGGGCATGGAGGCTCGGCGCCGCATCCGGCGTCGTCCAAGGGCTGCGTTGTGCGCAACCGGATTTCGCAGCCGTCACCACACGGCGATCACCACACCACCATCGTGCGCGACGTGCTTCTTGGCGATGGTGGCAAGCCGATGGAAGTGCCGAGGTCCTCCCGGAGCATGTTCACGTGGCGGAAGGTGAATTGGCGGCTGCCCCGCCGCATAGCGAGAACCGCCTCTGCCGGGATCCCCGCAGCTTCATAGACACAAATGCATTGGAGAGGCGCGTCTCCTCCGGAATGCGCAGCGCCGCGAAGGCAGCAGGCAACCGCCAGCAATCCCCGTTCTGGACGCCGGAGCCCGCCGACCTTGACAAGGCGACAGCGCACGCGCTACACGCGCCGTCGAGCCGTCGAGCCGTCGAGCCGCCGACCCAAGGCACTACGCAGAGCATTGCTCCGCCGAGCGGCCAAAAACAGCTGGCGAACGCGCTACGACTGCTTCCTCTGGGCTCGGCGATCGCCATGGCGGAGCTGAGTAGAGTGCAGCGCCACCTGGGGCGTAGAGCAATACGCTCCGCCCTCACCCTTCTCAACGCGAGCCTCCGAAAAGGAGTGGTTCCGCAGGCCTGGCAGACAGGAGTCGTCATTCCACTCCTCAAGCCAGGCAAGAAGGCGACAGAACCAGAATCCCATCGGCCCGTCACGCTCACCAGCCGCATGCGCAAGCTGATGGAGCGCATTCTCGCCGCCCGCATCAGGGACGTAATAGAACCGTTTCCAACCCCACGGCAGTCCGGATTCCGACCAGCGAACTCCACACTGGACCAACTGCTGCACCCACGAGCCGCAACACACCGCGAGACAAGCAGCGACCGCACCGCAGCACATTGTGCGCTCGTCGGCGGCCTTCTTGGACAACCGAACAGCCAAAGTGAGGGCTAACAACGTCACATTTTGCGCCTGAAACCTTCACGCGAGGAGTCCCGCAGGGCACGGCACTGGGACCGCTGATGCTCATCATCGTGATGAACTCTCTCAGCGTCCGTCTCGCAAAAGTGTCTACACTGTGCCGTGGCTTCTTTGCGGATGACTTGACGCCCGTTGCCCGTCACAGCAACCGAGACGCCACCATGTTGGTGGCAGAGTGGGCGAAGGAATGCTTCATGGAGGTGAATGTCGCCAAGACGAAGCACACCTTTGGCGCCAGCCCCCTGAGACCCTCTTACGCCGGCACGCCGATAGCCAGGGAACGATGCCCAACTCTCTTGGGCATCACGTTCCAGAACTGTCGCGGCATGGATACTCACGCTGTCAACCTGCAAAGGGCGATCAACCAACGCCTGCTCCAGTTGGCGGCGGTGTCGTCCTGCACGCGGGAGACGGAGAGAGACACACCGCGGGCCTTCTGCCTGGCCCTTGCGCGAGCGAAGGCCATACATGGCATTGGGGTGTGGTACCGGGGCGCATCCCCCACGTCTCGCCCAACTTTGGGCAGCGGCATGTGCAAAGCATGCAAGATCATCGCTGGCATCCCAAAGGGCAGCCGCACAGAGAACGCACAACTTGAGGCCAACCTGCAACCACTGGGCGAAACAGCGCTGGTTCGCAGCCTCAAGTACATGCTGAAGTGCGAGACACGCGGAGGCGCCATGAAGAAGAGCGCGGAAACAATGCACCACGCGAAGCACCCCGCACGGCAACGATACGAAACCGTCATGGCGCCGTGCTCAACGCTCCGCGTGGAAAATCAGAAGCCCAAACGGACGACACCCACACTTCGGTGGCACCCCGCTCTCTGTTCCACACCTCCCTGGAAGGCACATCGGCGGATGACGAGAATGAAGTGAAGCTCCAGGCGTGCAACCGATGGGTCCATCGGCATTTCCGGCGCAAAGGCAGATCCCCGCCGGAACGGCAGCACTACGAACTATGGGCCGACGTCTCCGTCGAATTGGGAGAAAATCAGGGGCAGCAGCGATGCTACGCCGCAGCGGAGGGCTGCTGGAGACGGCCAGAGCGGGCGTGGGGCCGATTGCATGCAGCTGCAGGGCGAAATCCGTAGCTATGCTCATCGGCTTCGAAGCGCTCTTGTGCCGCACCCCACGCAGAGGCGCAGCACCATGCAGAGTCTCGATCTTCGCAGACTCACTCTCACTCTCACTCTCACTCCTCACAGCTTTGCAAACCGGGCCGCTGAAGGTCACCGACCCGATGCTCCGGAAGCTGTGAGCGCTACTGCCGCGCCCCAAGAGGGCGGGAAGCGCGCATGATGCTGCAGTTCATCTTTGGCCACTGTGGCGTATCCAAGAATTGGGCATGCGACGAGAAGGCGAAAAAGGCCTGGGACTTACCACATCTTCAAGACACGTGGATGGCCGACATAGTTGCCATCACCGAACGGCGCGTGCGGGCGCACAGAGCGCCGGCAACTGGAACCCGACACGCACGGAAGAGCCCGCGCCAACGCCGGAGTCCCACCGCCACACCGCTATGGCCCTGGCGACGCCAACCACCTCTACGCGGTGCCAGGAATCAGTACCTTCTCTGAAGGGATACCAGATGACGGACCTGGCCATTTTGGTGAGGCGGTCGCTCGCACTGTGCGAGGTTCTACCGTGGGCGCTTTCCCTCGCGCTGTGGCTGGACGTTGCTAGGGTCCAGCTCGGTACATTTGCATGCTTTTGCCGCTTCTATGTGGGGACATCGAGCGCAATCCTGGACCGCTGTGCGCGGTGCAGCAGAACGTGAATGGCCTTACAGCTGTGAAGCAGGCGAGCTTACTTGCCTTGGATGCGGGCCTCCATATGTTCTACAGGAGGTAAAGAAGTCGCAGTCGGCTTCCCGCATCT